>BNST01002894.1:0-75024 GCA_019650275.1 Xylocarpus granatum
GAAGGTGAGATCAATTTGAATGTAGTAGGGTCAACCACTAAGCCCACTGCCATGATGTTGTTCACAACCATTAATGGAAAAGAGGCATTAATGCTGATAGACAGTAGGGCCACCCACAATTTCATCAACACTAAACTTGTTAAGACACTTCAGCTATGCCCAAAGAAAATTGCACCCTTTGAAGTAAAAGTTGCTAGTGGACAAAAACTAGCATTCTCAAGTGATTAAAGCAACGGAGATGAAGATTCAAGGTGTCAACATCGAATTGAGTTGCATGTTTTAGCATTGGCAAGCCTTGACATTGTGTTAGGCAATGCTTAGCTTAAAACAGTAGGTAAAATCATGTTCGACTATGAGACAATGGTCATGCTTTTCCAATGGAAAGGGAAGAACTGCACTTGGAAGGCATCAACCACAACTGCAGCATACCGTTGCGAGGTTACTACCTTTGAATGAATGTACAAAAAGGGGGCACAATGCTATGCCATCCTTTTGGCCACAAGTGGTGCAAACATGGTAGGCTGTTAAAAGAGGCAGAAAACACATGAAGACATGTCTGTAGCAGTAAGTTAGCTACTTGAGCAGTTCAAGGATGTCTTAAGGGAACCACAAGGGCTACCACCATCAAGATATTATGATCATGCAATTCCCTTAATCGATGAGACTAAGGCAGTTAATATGGCACCTTAATAGTATGCACATTTTTAAATGAATGACATAGAAAGACAAGTTGAAGAGATGCTGCAACAAGGTATTATTCACTCTAACACTTCTTTTTTTTCATCTCCTGTTTTACTTGTTAGAAAGAAGGATGGTACTTGGCAATTTTGTACCATTTATCGAGCACTCAACTAAGCCACTGTCAAGGACCGATTCCCTATTCTAACCATTGATGATATGCTGGATGAACTACATGGTGCCAAGCTTTTAACCAAACTGGACCTAAAAGCTGGATATCACCAAATTTGGATGTAGGAAGACAGCATCCCAGACACATAGTGGACACTAGGAGTACCTTGTCATGCCCTTCGGGTTATGCAATGCACCCTCCACCTTTCAAGCAGCTATGAACGACATCTTCAAGCCTTACTTGCACAAATTTATGCTGATTTCTTTGATGACATCTTTGGTTTATTCAAAGAACCTTGATGACCATATGGAGCACTTAGCAAAGGTGATGGAAGTCTTAAGGAATAATCAACCTTTTCATCAAGCCATCCAAATGCACTTTCATGCAAATGTGTAGTAGGACTTTCATGCAAGTGGAGCTTGAGTATTTAGGTCACGTTGTATCCAGTGAAGGAATAAAGGTGGACCAACACAAGATAGAAGCAATGCAATCAGTGGCTAACTCCTAAGAATGTCACTGAGCTTAGGGGATTCTTGGGCTTGATAAGCTACTACTGGTGATTTGTCTGCAATTATGGTGCCATTGCAAAGCCTTTGATAGACTTGCTGAAGGACAGCTTCTTATGGACAGAAAATAGTGAAATCACCTTTAAAAGTTTGAAGTAAGCCATGTGTAAAGCTCTGGTGTTAGCTCTGCCCAATTTCAATCAAACATTTGAGCTACACACCGATGCATGCCAAGATGAAATTGTTGCTGTTCTTAGTCAAGCAAAAAATTCAATTGCATACATAAGCAAAGTTTTAAGGCTCATGAAGAAAGAATGGTCAATATATGTCAAAGAGATGTTGGCAATCATCCATGCAGTCAAGGTATGGTGTTCTTACCTTCTTGGTAGAAAGTTTACGATAGTTACTAATCAACAGCCCTTGAGGAGCTGGATGGGGCAGAAAATCACCACTCTAAAGCAAGAGTTCCTTGTCAAACTACTTGGGTATAAGTATGAGATAGTTTATAAACAGGGCAAGGAAAACAAGATGGTAGATGCTTTGTCAAGGAGCAATGGAGAATAAATGTTGCAGGCAGTATGCGAGCCTAATGAAGCATGCCTTACTACCATTAGTGGTGAAAAATGGACTGTGTGAGCAGAGATTCCATTACTACCATTAAGAGGTTATATCCCTTGACACTTATAGCCAAGAGCCCACCGAGAAGATCAAGAATTTCAAGCCAAAGGTTAGTAGATTCTCTCTTAAGCATGGATATATTTGGCACAACTAGCAGGTTTATGTACCAAACAAACTGGAACTTGAGGAAAGGATTTTAGCCCACTTCCACAACTTACGGGAAGGTGGCCATTCACGTTGTTTCTGTACCTACACGTGGGTCAAGTTATTCTTTTGGTGGGAATGACTCAAGGCTGAAGTCAAGAGGAAAGTCAGCAAATGCAACACTTGCCAAAGGACAAAACTAGAAGGTGGAAAGACATAAAGTTTGCTACAACCTTTGTCAATACCCACATAAGAGCACACACTTTGTGCCACTCAAGCAACCTTACATTGCAAGAGAAGCAGCATAAGAGTTCATCAAGTTTGTGGTTCAACTTCATGGCATCCCCCGCACAATGGTGTTCAATAGAGATTTAGATTTCATGAGAAAGTTTTAGAAGGAACTCTTTACACAACTAGGCAGCAATCTGGTCGCTTCATTAGCCTTTCACCCACAAACGAACAGCCAAAGTGAGGTAACTAATCAAACCTTAGAACAATACTTGAGGTACTTCTGCCATGATCATCAAAGTGAGTGGGAGGAATACATACCATGGGCAGAATTATGGTATAACACTAGTTATCACACGACAATCAAAATGTTGCCATATCAAGCTATATATGGTAGGATTCCACCTGGATTAACAAGCTATACCATGGGAAATATCACCCTGCATAAAGTGGATCTCACACTTCAAGCATGAGAAGTTTTAAAGAAACTCAAGTGTGAGCTTGAGTCAGCTAAGGATCGAATGAAGAAATAAGTTGATAAGGGACAAAAGGAGTAAGAGTTTAAAGTAGGAGGCTAATTTTATCTCAAGATCCATCTCAGAAGAAAGATATGTGTAGGAAAGTCAGCTACAACTATGTTGGCTAGGAAATATTTTGAGCCTTATGAAATCCTTGAACTGATTGGAGTAGTAGCATACTGCCTACAACTGCCGCCCACTTCCAAACTTCATCCAATATTCCATATTTCTTTATTGAGGAAGAAATTAGCAGATGAGAGACAAGTAATTGAAGGACTGCTAAATGCTTTCAAGAAAGATCACGTTGCAACAACCAAAGGAAACATTAATATTTTGCAACGTCAGCTATAGGCATGATAGAAGGCCAGTATGGAGAGTATTGATATGGTGGAATTAATTGACTAAGGATGAAGCAACTTGGGAAGACTATGATGACATCCAGCAGTGATTTTCCAACTTTCACCTTGAGTACAAGCTGAGTCTTTAAGAAAGGGGGATTGTTGAAGACCTAAGAAGGCAAAAGCAGTGTGAGAGGCATAGGAGGATGCAAGAGGCGATAGTCAGAAAATGAGGTAGCGAAACAAAGTATGGGCCAGTGTGAAGGTTTCTATGGCTTTCAAAAGTTAATCCTGCATACTGCCACATGTGCTGGATGCCGCACCATCGCCTCCGCAGAGATTCCTGTCTCTTTCAAAAGTTCATCCTGCACATTGCCGCAAGCACCAGACGCCACTCACATGCCCATGAGAGGTTCCCATCACTTCCAAAAGTTCATCACGTGCACTGCCGCAATATCCGGATATCTCTTCAATCCCCCATATAGGTCCCCATTGCTTTCAGATTTGTCCCACGCATCGCGCAAACACTGGATGATGCTCCCATGTTGGTGTGAAGATTTCTGTCACTTCCTCAAGTTCATCCTACACACTGCCACAAGTGCCGGACGCCATTCCCACGCCGCGCGGAGGTTCCCGTCGCTTCCGAAAGTTCATCCCATGCAATGCTGCTAGGGCAGGTGCTACTCCCACGCTCGACCCCCGCACTGTCGCAAGTGCCAAACACCGCTCACACGCCGGTGCAGAGGTTCCAGTCACTTCCAGAAGTTTGTTTCATGCACTGCTGCAAGCACTGGACACCACTCCCATGCCTGCAAAGTTTCCTATCGCTTCTGAAAGTCTATCCCTTGCACTACCCACTACACCGTGCAGTTTCTTGTCGCTTCCTGCTCCGGTTCTGCTTCCACGTCCCCTGGGGAGGTTCCCGTTGCTTCAAGAAGTTCATCCCAAGCACTGCTGCAAGCACTAGATGCCACACCCACACCCTAGGGAAGTTTTTAGTCACTTTTAGAAGTTTACCCCGCACACTGTCGTAAGCTCTAAACACCACTCCCATTCCCTTACTTAGGTTCTCGTCGCTTCTGAAAGTTTGTTTTGCACACTACTACAAGTGTTGGACCATGCAGAGGTTCTCATCACTTTCAGAACTTCTGCAACCACCTGAGGCTGCTCCCATGCATGCATGGTGGCTTCGATCGCTTTTAGAATTTTTCCTGAGCACTTCCGCAAGCCTGTTTGGAGGTTCCCATCGCTTCAAAAGGTTCAACCCCCACACTGCTGTAAGCACTGGACGCCGTTCTAACGCTTGAGTGGAGATTCTCGTCGCATCTAGAAGTTCATGCCCCATACTGCTGCACGCATCAGATGCCGCTCTAATGCCCAAGCAGAGGTTCCCATTGCTTTCACAAGTTCGTCCCATACACAGCCGCAATTGCCGGACCCCAGACACACCCCCACGCAGAGGATCCTGTTGCTTCCCAAAGTTTTTCCCATGCACTGTCACAAGTGCAAGACACTGCATCTGTTGAAGTTGAAGAGATTGAGGGTGAAGATAAAAAGTCCAACTAACTCTTTGATTGGCCTATGGACACCCATATCAAGCCCAAAGCCCATTTCAAGCTAACCACTAAAGGACAAATAATAGCTAGTTCTTAAAATTGAAAAGATATGCTGTTATGTGTTGCACCTAACTGTTAGAAAAGTAAAATAAGCTTGTACCTAGCCGTTAGGATGTTGTATATATATACCCAACATCTGTAAACATTTAGCAAGTGAATAAACAAGCTTCTTTATTCTTTCATCAATGCTTTCTTTCATACTTCTTTGTTTCTTCATCTACATTTTTTCACATGGTATCAAAGCAGGTTTCATCTTAAATCTAGCTTTTAACTTTTGTTACTTTGTTGTTCTTGGTGTATTAAGACATTCCCCTTCATAGCCAAATTAAATAATAGAAAAGGAGGGCTCGTAACACAACACCAAGAGTAAAAGTTCCTTGAAGGGAGTTGATAATGATGGTAACACCACCTTGAAACTTACCACATTTCCCTTGAATGGAAAAAATTACTCAATTTGGATCAATCCCACTGAAAGAGCATTATGTGGAAAACAAGTGTTGGGTTTCGTGAATGGAAGAATCACAAAGTCCACAGACACATCAAGTGAAGAATATGAAGATTGGTGCTATAATGACAACTTGGTGTACACATGGATTTTAAATTCTGTGGAACCATCCTTGGTAGGTGCATTCTCAAAGGCCGAAACTTCTAAAGCACTTTGGGAGTCTATCAAAAGACAATTTGGTCATCAAGGAAACTTGATGAGAATATACGAGTTGAAGCAGTTCATCAACAATATCATCCTTGGTGGAGGTGATCCGATAAAATATAACACCAAAATTAAGGAGGCATGGGATGAACATCAATCATTAAGGCTGAATACTACCAATATTGAAGAGGTGGAAAAAAAGGCCAATGAAGATCTTTTGATATCGTATTTGATGGGTTTGGGTTCTGACTACGAAGATCTTCGACATCACATTCTTATAATTGAACCTTTGCCTCATTAAGACGATGTTGCAAACAAGGTTAATAAAGAGTACCAGCAAAGAAAGATTTTGAATAGGGAATTCAAGCAAGGCTGAGAAAGGTAGTTTGGTGGACAACAAGGAAGAAGGCAGGATGGTCCAAAGAGCAAAAGTTAAGGCTCAGTGTGATAAATGTGAATGGATGCACAACCTCAAAGACAAATGTTGGAAGTGTGGCCACTGCAAGATGCTAGGTCATACTAAAGAAAAATGTTGGGTTCTTAATCCACATTTGAGGCCAATCAACTTCAAGGAAAATGTACCACCATAAGGTGCTCAAAATGCAATCGAAAAAAGGAACTCAAAACTTTTTGAGGATTTGGCCAAACTACTTCAGAACCATCTTCCAAGCTCCTCTCAAGGTATGATTTCCAACTCACATTTTAAGTTTGACCCTTGGGTTATTAATTCAGGTGCTACTAATCATATGTTTAGAAATAAAAACATGGCATCTAGAATAGAAACCCTAGGAAACTTTAGAAATGTGACAATAGCCAATGGTAGTGAAATACCTATTAAGAGATTATGAGATATTAAAGTTTTATCCAAGAAAACAAGTGGCCTTTATATGCCAAATTTTTCATCAAATTTGTTATTAGTTAGTAAAATAACAAAAGACTTAAATTGTTGTGTCATCTTTGAACCCAATAAGGTGATATTTCAGAACATATCAACTAGGAAGAAGATTGGTGAGGGAACTCTACATGACGGCCTATATTTTTTGGATAGTACCAATCAAGCCCTTTAGAGTCGAGGAAGACCATGGACTTTAGAAACTTTGGCATGCAAGACTAGGCCATCCTCCTAGTAACATTCTGTGTAAAATGATTTCGAAAATGAAGTTTAGTGATTTTAAACAATGTAGGGCTTGTAATCTTGGAAAACAGACTAAACTTCCCTTTTGTGCATTCGGAAACTTGTTATAATGAAATGTTTGATCTTGTTCACTCTAATCTATGGACTTCTCCTTTAGAATCTCACAAATGCTTTAGATATTTTGTCACATTCATTGATCACAAGTCAAGATACACTTGGATATACTTGATTAAAAACAAATCAGAGACCTTGTCATGTTTTAAAGAGTTTGTTTCCTTAATTGAAAATCAACTTGGCAAAAGGATTAAGATTCTTAGGAACGACAATGGGGGAGAATATACTAGTCATGCCTTTGAGAATTACTTGAGCACTTTAGGGATAGTTTATCAAACGACTTGCCCCTACACACCTGAAACAAAATGGTGTGGCCAAGCGAAAAAATCGCACATCTTAGATGTAGGAAGGTCATTAATGTTTCATCACAATGTCCCTAAAAGATATTGGAATGAAGCCATTCTCACAGCCATACATTTGATAAATCGTATGCCTTTGAAGTTATTGAATGGAAAATCTCCTTTTGAATTGTTGCATAATAGGCAACCAAACTTATCTTATCTAAAGGTATTTGGCTGTACTTGTTATGTTCACATCCCTAATCATGCTAGAGATAAATTGAGTCATAGGAGTGTAAAGTGCATATTTTTAGGGTATTGCATTGATAAAAAAGGGTTATAAATGTTTAGATCCTTTTACAAATGAGAAATTCTTGTCAAGAAATGTTACTTTTTCTGGAAAGTGATCCTTACTTTGATAAAGTGAGAAATGAAGGAGAAACGAAAGGGGATCCTCTTCCCTTATCTATTGTAGGTAACTCGGTTGAGTTTGTTAAGGAATAATGATCAAATCAATAATGGAGTTAGTTTGAATGAAAGCGAAAAAGAGGATTTTATCTATGAAGATTCAACACAACAGAATGATGATATTCATGAACCATTGGAATCAAATGAAGAACAAAACATAGTTAGCGAAAGTCAAAGTGAGGAAACACCTTGTGATGAGAACCCTAATGATCAATTAGTTTTAGAGCATGAAATCCCATTTAGTTCCTCACGGTGGGTCAAAATGAGAGAGAGTCTGATTCTTCATCACATGATCAAAATTTTCCTCTTAGAAGATCTCAAAGAATTAGGAAGCCTCCATCCGAATGGCAGAAAAATAGGGTATTCTTTTATGGGAACAAAGTCACAGCACATCCTATAGAAAATTATTATACCTTAGATAATGTTAAAGAGAGTTATAGAGTGTTTTTAAGCAAATTGGATAGTTTGAAAGAGCCATCTTGCTACAACGAGGCCAAGGACATTCCTATTTGGAGAAATGCCATGGATGAGGAGTTGGAAGCTTTAGTTAAGAATAAGACATGGGAAATTGTTACTCTTCCCCAAGGTAAGAAAACAGTTGGGTGTAAATGGGTGTACAAAACCAAGCTGAAGAGTGATGGTTCCATTGAGAAACATAAAGCTAGATTGGTTGCTAAAGGATTCACTCAAACCTATGGTTTAGATTACACTAGAGACATTTGCTCCAGTAGCCAAAATGAACACCATTAGAGTTATTTTGTCCTTAGCCACTAATTATGAATGGGAAATGTATCAAATGGATGTTCGAAATGCTTTTCTCCAGGGGGAATTAGAAGAAGAGGTTTACATGGATATCCCACAAGGATACAACATTAAAGTACCAAAACCGCATGTGTGTAAGCTTAGAAAAGCCATTTATGGCTTAAAACAATCTCCTAGGGCTTGGTACTCTAAGTTGTTAGGTGCTTTAACTTCTCAACACTTTAAGGTTAGTAGTGCTGATCACTCTTTATTCATAAAACACTCCAATAATGGTATTACTGTTGTGATAATATATGTGGACGATATCATTATAACAGGGAGTGATACTTTGGGAATAAATAGCACTAAAAGTTATTTAAAGTCTACTTTTGATATTAAAGACCTTGGACACTTACGGTATTTTCTAGGTATAGAAATAGCCCATTCTAATAAAGGGCTATTTCTATCCCAAAGAAAATACACACTTGATCTTTTGAAAGAGACAGGTAAGCTTGGAGGGAAGATAGCATCAACTCCAATTGAAGGACAAGCCAAAAAGAAGGAGGGCAAACCAATTGAAGACATCAAGCAATATCAAAGAATTGTGGGTAAGTTAATCTACTTTAACTATTACTAGACCTGACATTTCTTTTGCTGTGAATCAGGTAAGCCAATTCATGACTTGTCCAATGACCAATCACATGGAAATGGTGGACCGAATACTCAAATATCTCAAAGGGAACTCTAGGACAAGGATTACTAATGAAGAAACATGGACATCACCAAATTTTTGCCTACACAGATGCTGATTGGGCAGGAAGCATTGAAGATCGCAAGTCTACAACTGGATATTGTACTTTTGTTGGTGGGAATTTAGTGACTTGGAAGAGCAAAAAGCAAACCGTGGTGGCCAAATCAAGTGCCGAAGCTGAATATAGAGCAATGGCTTCAACCACCAGTGAATTGATATGGTTGAAAGGCATTGGTTGAAGATTTGGGTTTTAATGTCGAGGCACCTATGAAGCTACATTGTGATAACAAATCGGCGATACATATTGCAAACAATCCAGTGTTTCATGAGAGGACCAAGCACATAGAGGTAGATTGTCACTTTATAAGAGAAAAGTATTTGAACAAGACAATCTCAATGCCTTATGTCAAGAGTGAAGATCAATTGGCGGACATATTCACCAAACCTCCGAGTATTCAACAACTTCAAAAGTTTGTATGCAAGTTGAACTTGATCAATTTGTTCAAGCCCAACTTGAGGGGGAGTGTTGAAAATGAAGAGATTGAGGGTGAAGATAAAAGCCCAAATAACTCTTTGATTGGCCTATGGACACCCATATCAAGCCCAAAGCCCATTTCAAGCTAACCACTAAAGGACGAAATAATAGCTAGTTCTTGAAATTGAAAGATATGTTGCTTGCGTTGGGGTCTCAATGTCTTGTCCCAACTTTTCTACACCTTAAGGGTTAGAATGACTTCTAAAACCTCTCCTAACTTGCGTTGGGGTCTCAATGTCTTGTCCCCTAAGCTGTCCTTTGGGATAGATTAATGAATTAAGGATATGTTGGATAGGCAAGACAACTCTTAAACCTATCACAACTTGCCTTGGTTGAAGAAGACAACTCTTGACTTCAACCTAAGCTCTTAAACAAGGAAGACAATTCTTCACCTTGTCTTAAGCCCAAGTTATCTCAAGATAACTCTTGAAAGATAACTGAAATATAAACAAGAATAACAAAACTTGATTCTTGATTAATGAAAAAAACATACAAATTTAGAGCATCTCCTTATGCTAACAAATAATGGGTTGTATTTATAGTATTAGACAGCCTTTTCCTAATTTAACTAGTACTTAAGTTCTTTATCCACTTAGGACAAGTTTTTCTAAGCCAACAAGGTTTCCTAAGACATCTAGAATCTCATCAAAAGAGACCTTATCCAAATGTTTTCTAATTCTACTAGGAGTCTTGGTCTTGTTGATTGACTAAACCTCTTTATCCTTATCTTATGCTATCTCCTACAGCTGTTGGTCTTTATCTTTCTATTTCCTTCTAAGATTAGGACTTCCTTATGGTGTGTCCTTCTGTCCTATGACTTCTTCTTGACATGAACAACTTGTTGAAGCTAAACCCTTTACAAGGTCCTGCTGCTACTAGAGTTCTTCATGTCGTACACATCCTTCTCTTGCTCGAATTGCACCATGCGTATCTGGCTGATGTTGGAGTTCTTCTTGGCTCGAATTGCACCATGCCCATTGCCTTTCCTGCATACTTAGGTTCTCAACAGCTCAGCAGTGCATGGAACAAACTTTTGGGAGAGACCCGAACATCCCCATGGGCGCGGCAGTGGCGTTGGTCATGTTTGGCAGTGGTGTTGGACATGTTTGGCAGTGCACAGGATGAACTTCTGGGAGCGATTGAAAAATTTCCACGGGCATGGTAAAGGCATTGGGCACGCTATGCAGTGCACAGAATGAGCTTCCGGGACCAATGGAACATCCCTGTGGGTGCAGCAGTGGCTTCGGCCACATTCGGCCTGCATAGGTCAAACTTCCAAGAGCGACTGGAACTTCTCCGTGGGCCCTGCAGAGATTTAAGGCACATTTGCCAGTGGGCAGGACGAACTTCCGAGAGGGGCCGGAACATCACCACAGGTGCAGCAGAGGCATTGGACACGTTCGGCAGTGTGCGGGACAAACTTTCAGGAGCGACGGGAACATCCCCTCGAGTGCGGTAGCGGCATCGTTCGTGTCCTGCAGTGTGCAGGACAAACTTTCGGCAGCCACCGGAACATACCATCGGCTGCAGCAGCGGCGTCAGACATGTTCGACAGTGCACGGGACAAACTTCAGGCAGTGACCGGAACGTCCCCGTGGGACAGCAGAAGCTTTGGACGATTGGGCAATGTACAGGATGAACTTTTGAGAGTGACTGGAATGTGCCCGTAGGTGTGGCTGAGGCATCGGACATGTTTGGTAGTGCATGGGATGAACTTCTGCAATCAACCAAAACATCCCCGCTGGTGCAGTAAAGGCATTAGGCACATTGGGAAGTGCACAGGACAAACTTCCAGGAGCAGCCGGAACATCTCCCGATGGTGCAGCAGCGGAGTCGCTCATGTTTGGCAGTACGCAAGATGAACATCCAGAAGACACCAGAACATCCCCCCTTCGCGTGGTAGTGGTGTCTAACACGTTCGGCAGTGCATGGGATAAACTTCTGAGAGCGACCAGGACATGCCCATGGATGTGGCGGAGGTGTGGGATGCATTCAACAGTGTACAGGACAAACTTCTAGGAGTCACTAAAAAATCCCCACAAGCTTGGCAGAGGCGTCAAACCCGTTCGGTAGTGCTCGGGACAAACTTCTGGGAGCAACCAAAACATCCACATAGGTGTGGCAAAAGCATTGGGGGTGTTTGGCAGTGCAGGGGACGAATTTTCAAGAGTGACCGGAACATCCCCGTGGGCATGGCAGTAGCATCAGACAAGTTTGGTAGTGCAAAGAATGAACTTCTGGGAGCAACCGGAACATCCCCACCGATGTAGCAAAGGCATCAGGCATGTTGGACAGTGTGTGAGATGAACATCTGGGTGCAACCAAAACATCCAAGCGGGCACGGCGGCTTGGAGACATTCGCCTGTGCTTAGGATGAACTTTCGGGAGTGACCGGAACATCCCCGTGGGTGCAGCATGGGCATGGTGCATGTTTGGAAGTGCGCATGTTTGAAAGGCCAGATATCATCAAGTACACATGAAAGAAGAGGACATGCAGAGACAGCATTTCGGACTCATAGTGGACACTACGAGTACTTAGTCATGCCCTTCGGACTATGCAACGCACCCTCCACCTTTCAAGCAGCCATGAACAACATCTTCAAACCTTATTTGCACAGGTTTGTTTTAGTTTTCT
Organism: Xylocarpus granatum; assembly: GCA_019650275.1. Classification (NCBI taxonomy): domain Eukaryota; kingdom Viridiplantae; phylum Streptophyta; class Magnoliopsida; order Sapindales; family Meliaceae; genus Xylocarpus; species Xylocarpus granatum. The sequence goes on from BNST01002894.1 coordinate 12,125, forward strand.
TTGATAACATTTTGGTCTATTCCAGGAACCACAATGATCACATAGAGCACTTAGGAAAAGTGCTAGAAATGTTAAGAAGAAATTGGTTCGTCATCAAGCCATCCAAGTGCACATTCATGCAAGAGGAGCTTGAATACCGCAGTCACATCATTTCAGAAAGAAAGGAGTGAAGGTAGACCAACGTAAAATAGGAGCCATGCAAACATGGCCAACTCCAAATAATGTCACAGGACTTAAAGGATTTCTAGGTTTGACAGGCTACTATCATCGATTTGTTTGCAAATATGGTGCCATAGCAAAACCACTAACAGATTTGCTAAAGAAGGATGGATTCCTATGGACAGAAAAGAGTGAAGACTCATTCAAATTGTTGAAGCAAGCCATGTGTGAGACCCCGGTGTTAGCACTGCCCGACTTCAACCAAACCTTCGACCTTCACACTGACACATGTCAACATGGAATAGGTGCTGTCCTGAGTCAAGTCGGAAGACCTATTGCATACATGAGCAGAGTCTTAGGGCCCATGAAGAAGGAATGGTCAATATATGCAAAGGAGATGTTGGCTATCATCCATGCAGTCAAGGTATGGCGACCTTACCTTCTTGGGAGGAAATTCCTGATCATTACAGATCAACAACCCTTGAGAAGCCTCATAGAGCAGAAAATTACCACCCTAGAGCAGCAGAAGTTCCTTGTCAAATTGCTAGGTTACAAGTATAAAATAATCTACAAGCCTAGCAAGGAAAATAAAGTGGCAGACATATTATCTAGAAACAATGGAGGTCAAGCATTGTGGACAACATGTGAGCCTAATGACACATGCCTCACTGCCATTAGCAGAGCAGAGTGGAATGTATGGACAGAAATCAATGAGGCAATAGAGATTGATCCCCAAAGCCAAGAGCTCATTGAAAGGATCAAGAATTTCAAACCTAAGGTTAGTAAACTCACCCTTAAGAATGGATATATTTGGCACAACCAGCAGGTGTATGTACCAAACATACAAGGACTAAGGGGGAAGATCTTGAATCACTTCCACAACTCATGGGAAGGAGGACATTTGAGGATGGTTCCGTACTTACATATGGATCAAGCTATTCTTTTGGTTGGAAGGATTCATGGCAGAAGTCAAGAAGAAAGACAGCAATTGTGACATTTGCCCATGGATAAAACCAGAAGATGGCAAGACCAAAGGATTGCTACAACCTTTGCCATTACCCACAAGTTTGGGAAGACTACAATGACTTCCAGCAGTTTTCAACTTCCACCTTGAGGACAAGGTGAGTCTTCAAGAAAGGGGGATTGTTGAGAACCTAAGTATGCAGGAAATGAAACGGGCAGAAAATGAGGCAGCAAAGGAGAGCATGGTCCAGAAAATGTGCACAACAAGCATGGCAACAGCAAGTGTGCAGCCCAGCAATGAGGCCTGGCCAGTATTTGACTTAATCCTAATCAATGAAGGATATTCCTGCCAACAGGAGTTCAGCAGAAAAGTATATTCACATCAAGAAGAACTCCAGTAGCAGTAGAACGTCCCATGTCAAGAAGAGCTCCAGCAGTAAGAGGACATCTACACCAAGCAGAGTTCCAGCAGCAGTAGAAGCAGAGTTCTAGCAGCAGCAGGACATCCATGCCAAGAAGAGCTCTATTAGCGGCAAGACACTCATGATGAGTTCCAGTAGCAATAGCATAGTCATGACAAGAAGAATTCTAAGGGCAGAAGGATATGCATTCAGAGTCCTAGTCTTAGAAGGATTAGGCAAGAGGAAGTGCACCGTTGTAAAATACAAGATAAAGTAGGAATTCTAGTCTAGGTAGAAATTCAAGAAAGACCAAGAATCCCAGTAGAATTAGGAAACATTTGGATAAGGTCTATCTTGATAATGTTTTAGTTGACTTAGAAAAGCTTGTTGACTTAGGAAAACATATCCTAAGTGGATAAGGAACCTAAGTACTAGTTAAATTAGGATAAGGTTGTCCTAGGACCATAAATACAGCCCATTATTTGTGAGGAGCTGATATGCTCCGAATTTTGTTATTTTCTCATTCAATAATCAAGAATCAAAGGTTAGCATTCTTTGCTTACTTTCTTGTTTATATTTTTGGTTGTCTTTTAAGAGTTGTCTTGAGATAACTTGGGCTTAAGACAAGGTTAAGAGTTGTCTTCCTTGCTTAAGAGCTAAGGTTGAAGTTAAGAGTTGTCTTCTTCAACCAAGGCAAGTTGTGATAGGTTTAAGAGTTGTCTTGCCTATCCAACATATCCTTATATATATTAGTTAACCCGAAGGACAGCTTAGGGGACATAAATATAAGAAAAGAACTCAAGAATCAAATGGGACAGCAAGTTAGGAAGGATTCTAGTAGGCTGCTGACCCCTAAGGTGTAAAAAAGTTGGGGAAAAAAATCAGGACCCCAACAGTACGGCAGTGCATGGAAAAAAATTCTAGGAGCAACCGGAACTTCATCACGGGTGTGGCATAGGTGTCAGGCGTGTGCAGCAGTGCACGAGACGAACTTTTTGGTGCGCACGACATGTACCTACAGGCACAGCAGAGGCATCGGGTGCATTTAGCAGTGTGCAAGAAGAACTTCCGGGAGTGACTGAAACTTTCCCACGAGTACGGTGGCGTCAGACATGTTCGGCAGTGCGGGTGACGAACTTCTGAGACCGACTAGAACATCCCCACTGGCGGGGCAGAGGCATCGAGCGTGTTTGGCAGTGTGCAGTACGAACTTTAGCGAGTGACTGGAACATCCACGTGGGAGTGGAAGTGGCATTGCGTACATTCAGTAGCATGCAGGACGAACTTCCTGGCACGACTGGAAAATCCCTGTAGCTTTAGCAGAGGCATAAGGAGCATTCAGCAGTGCTTGGGACAAACTACCAGGAGCGACCAGAACATCCCTGTGGCTGCAGTAGCAGGTTGGGTACGCTCAGCAATGCACGGAGCAAACTTCCAGGAGCAACTGGAACATCCCTGTGGTCGCAGCACAGGCATCGGGCGTGTTTGGCAGTGCTTGGAATGAACTTCTGGGAGCGACTGGAACATCCTTGCTAGTGCGACACGGCATTGGGGCATTGGGCAGTGTGTAGGACAAACTTCCAAGAGTGACTGGAACATCACCGCGGCTGCAGCACAGGTGTTAGGCGCATTCGTTAGTGCACGGGACGAGCTTCCATGAGCGACTGGAAAGTCGCTGTGGGCTCAGCAGAGGTTTCGGACGCATTCGGCGGTGCTCAGGTTGAACTTCCCAGAGTGACTGAAAAATCCCCACAAACACAGAAGAGGTGTCGGGCGCGTTCGGCAGTACACAGAAGGAACTTCCGGGAGCAACTAGAACATCCCCGCCATTGCGGCAGAGGCTCAGGCTGCCTGGTCAGTGCGTAGGAGAACCTCTGGATGTGACCAGATCATTCCAACGGGCGAGACAAAGGAATTGGGCAGGTTGGGCAGTGCATGGGATGAACGTCCAGGAGCAATCGGATCATCCCTGGGGCTGCCACAAAAGCATCGGGCACATTTGACAGTGTGCGGGACGAACTTCTGGGAGCAACCAGAACATCACCGCAGGCATGACAGCCGTGTTGGGCGTGTTTGGCAATGCGTGGGACAAACATCCAAGAGCGACCAGAACATCACTGCAGGCATGGCAGAGGCATCGGGCGCATTTGGCAGTGTGTGGGATGAACTTCCGGGAGGGAATGAACATCCTTGTGGGCGTGACAGCGGCGTAGGGCGCATTCAGCAGTGCACGGACGAACTTCCAGGACCAACCGGAACATCCCCATGGATTTGACTGATGCATTAGGCAAGTTTGACAGTGCACAGGATGAAATTCTGAGAGCGACCAAAATATCCCCACAGGCATGGCAAAGGTGTCGGGTGCATTTGGCTGTGTGTAGGACGAACTTCCGGAAGCGACCCGAATATCCCCATGGGCGTGGCAGGGGCTTTGAGCTCATTATGCAGTGTATGGGACAAACTTTCAGGAGCAACCGGAGCATCCCACGTGGAGACGGCAGGGGCTTCGAGTGTGTTGGGCAGTGCGTGGGACAACCTTCCGGGAGTGAGCGGAAGATCCCCACGGGGGCGGCAGAGGAGTTGGGAGCTTTTGGCAGTGCACAGGATGAAGTTCTGGGAGCAACCAGAACATCCTCACAGGTGTGGCAGCAGCATCGGGTGCACTCATCAGTGTGCAGGACAAACTTCTGGGGGCAACTGAAGTATACCTGCAAATGTGGCAGAGGCTTTGGGTGCATTTGGCAGTGCACGGGACAAGCTTTTAGGAGCGACCGGAACATCCCCTCAAGCACGGCAGCAGCATCAGGTGCCTTTAGCAGTGTGGACGAACTTCTGAAGGCAACCCGAACATCCGAGTGGGCACAGTAAAGGCATCGGACACATTTGGCAATGCGCCTAACGAACTTCCAGGAGCGAGCTGAACATTCCCATGGGTTCAGTAGCAGCACTCGACACATTCGGCAGTACATGGGACAAACTTCAAGGAGTGGCCTGAACATCCTAGCAGGCGTGGCAGAGGCTTCAGGCATATTGGGCAGTGTATGGGACGAGCTTCCAGGAGCGACCCAAACATCCCCTTGGGCATGTTCAGCATTGTGCAAGATGAACTTTTAGGAGCAACCGGAACACACCGCAGGTGCGGCAAAGGTTTCAGGCGCATTGGATAGTGTGCGGGATGAACTTCCAAGAGTGGTCAAAAACTCCCCATGGCCTTGGCAAATGTGTCGGACACAATTAATAGAGCTCTAGACGAACTTCCAGGAGCAACTGAAACATCCACACGAGCATGGCAGAGGCATAAAGCATGTTCGGTAGTGTGCAGGATGAAGTTCCTGGAGCAACCGGAACTTCCCAGCGGGTGTGGCAAAGGCATCAGTTGCGTTCGGCAGTGCTCAAGATGAACTTCCGGGAGTGACTGGAACACCCCCGTGGGCACGGCAGCAGTATCGGGTGCATTTTGCAATGCGTAGGATGAACTTTGGAGATGACCAGAACATCCCCTCAAGCACGGCAGCGGCTTTGGACGCCTTCGGCAGTGCACAGGATGAACTTCCGGGAGTGACTCAAACATCCCCATGGGTGTGGATTGACGTTAGACACGTTTCGCCAGTGCATGGCACAGGCTTCAGACGTGTTGGGCAGTGCATGGGATGAACTTTTGGGAGTGACCCAAACATCCCTGTTGGTGCATTCGGCAGTGCACAGGATGAACTTTCGAGAGCAACCGGAACATGCCCGCAGGGATGGTAGAGGCATTGGGCACATCCAACAGTGCACAGGATGAACTTCTGGGATTGACCAGAACATGCCCGCTAGTCGCGGCAGAGGCTTTGGGTGCGTTGGGCAGTGTGCGAGATGAACTTCAGGGAGTGGCTGGAAAATCCCTGCAGGCTTAGCAGATGTGTCGGACTGATTGGGCAGAGCTCAGGATGAACTTCTCAGAGCGACCAGAACATCCCCGTAGGCAAGGCCGAGGCTTCAAGTGTGCTGGGCAATGCACGGAATGAACACCTAAGAGTGACCAGAACACGCCCACAGGCGCGACAGCGGCACGGGACAGATTCATCAGTGCATGGGATGAACTGATGGCAGTGACCGAAAAATCCCGTGGGCTCAGTGGAAGTGTCAGACGCATACGACAGTGCTCGGGACGAACTTTCGAGAGCAATAGGAACATTCCCACAGAAGTGGCAGAGGCTTCGGGTCCGTTCGGCAGTGTGCAGGGCAAAATTCCGGGAGCAACTGGAACATCCCTGTGGGCACAACAGCGGCGTCGGACACGTTCGGCAGTGTGTGGGATGAACTTGCGGGAGCAAACGGAACATCCCTGTGGGTGCGGCAAAGGCTTCTGGCACGTTGGGCAGTGCGTGGCACTAGTTTCCGGGAGCAACCTGAATATCCCCACAGGCACGGCAGTGGCATCGGGTGTATTTGACATTGTGTGGGATGAACTTCAAGGAGTGGCCAGAACCTCCCTGTAGGCACGGCACTAGCGTTTGGGAGTGCACTGGATGAACTTCTGGGAGCGATCGGAAAATCACCGCAGGCTTGGCAGAGGTGTTGGAAACATTTGGTATTGCTCGGGACAAACTTTCGAGAGCAACCAGAACAACCCTGCTAGTGCGCCAGAGGCTTCAGGCTTGTTGGGCAATGTGCAGGACAAACTTTCGGGTGTGACTGGAACATCCCCTCGGGTGCGGTAGAGGCATCAGGCATATTCAATAGTGCACGCGACGAACTTTGGGACTTACTAGAACAACCTTGTGAGTGCAGTAGAAGCATCAGGCACATCCGCCAGTGTGCGGGCAAACTTCCGAGATCAACCAGAGCATCTCCGTGGGTGCAGCAGAAGCGCTGTGAGCGTTTAGCAGTGCACAGAACAAACTTCTGGCAGCTACTGAAACATTACCCTGGGCACGGCAGAGGCTTCCAGCACACTGGGCAGTACGAGGGATGAACTTTTGGGAGCGACTTGAATATCCCCATGGGTTCAAGTGATGTTTGGCACATCTAGCAGTGCACGGGATGAAGTTTCAGCAGTAACCGAAAAATCCCCAGGGGCTTAGCAGTGGCATTAGATGTGTTCATTAGTGCTTGGGACGAACTTCTGGGAGTGATCAGAACATCTCCACAAGCAAGGTAGTGGTGTTAGACACATTTGGCAATGTGCGGTACGAATTTCTGGGAGCGACCAAAACATCCCTGCCACTACGGCAGAGGCTTCAGGCACATTGGGCATTTCCCAATATGAACTTCTAGGAGCAACCAGAACATCCTTGAGGCCATGACAGAGGTGTCGGGTGCGTTTAGTAGTGCGTGGGACAAACTTCCAGGAGTGACCGGAACATCACCGCGGGCGCAGCAGTGCAGTTGGGCGCATTGGGCAGTGCACAGGATGGACATCCCTGATCAACCTGAACATCTCCTTGGGTGCGGCAGAGGCATCCACTGCATTTCAGTAGTGAGCGGGATGAACTTCTGGGAGCAACTGGAACATCCCTGTGGCATGGCAGAGGCTTTGGGCAGGTTGGACAGTGCGCAGGATGAGCTTCCAGGAGTTTTCGGAACATCTCCGCGAGCATAGCAGAGGTGTCAGGCATGTTCTGCAGTGAGCAGGACGAACTTTGACGAGCGACCGGAACATCCACGCAGGTGCGGCAGCAGCATCGGGCCTGTTCTGCAGTGCATGGAATGAATTTTCGGGAGCGACCGGGACATCCCCGTGGGTGCATATGGCAGTGTGTGGGATGAACTTTGGGGAACAACCAAAACATCCCTACATGTGTGGCAGATGCTTTCTGCACTGCATGGGATGAACTTCTAGGAGCGACTGGAACATTCCCACGGGTGTGGCATTGGACATATTCGGCATGTGCGGGACAAACTTCCAAGAGCAACCAGAACATCCCCACATGTGTGGCAGAGGCATCAGGCGCGGTTGCCAGTGTGCAGGGACAAACTTCCGGGAGAGACCAGAACATATCTGCGGGCAGGGTGGAGGCATCATGCATGTTTGGTAGATCGCGGGGCGAACTTCCAGGAGTGACCTGAACATCCCCTCGGGTGCGACAGAGGCTTTGGGCACATTGGGCAGTGCACAAGATGAACTTCCGGGAGCAACCAAAACATCCCCTGCAGGCGGGGTAGAGGAATCGGGCGTGTTCTGTGGTGTGTGGGACTGGGATAGATGTCCCACTGCTGCCGGAATTCTTCTTTGCATGGATGTCTTGCTGCTGCTGTAACTCTGCTTGGCGTAAATGTCCTTCATTAATTAGGATTAAGTCAAATACTGGCCAGGCCTCATTGCTGGGCTGCATACTTGCTGTTGCCATGCTTTTTGTGCACATTTTCTGGCCCATGCTCTCCTTTGCCATCCCCATTTTTTGTCCACTGCCTTTCCTGCATACTTAGGTTCTCAACAATCCCCCTTTCTTGAAGACTCACCTTGTCCTCAAGGTGAAAGTTGGAAAACTGCCGCTGGATGTCATTATAGTCTTTCAAACTTGTATGAGTAATGGCAAAGGTTGTAGCAATCCCTTGGTCTTGCCATCTTCTGGTTTTATCCATGGACAAATGTCACAATTGCTGTCTTTCTTCTTGACTTCTGCCTTGAATCCTTCCCACCAAAAGAATAGCTTGATCTGCATGTAAGTGCGGAACCATCCTGAATGTCCTCCTTCCCGTGAGTTGTGGAAGTGATTCAAGATCTTCCCTCTTACTCTGATATGTTTTGTACATACACCTGCTGGTTGTGCCAAATATATCCATTCTTAAGGGTGAATTTACTAACCTTAGGGTCAAAATTTCTTGATCTTCTTAATGAGTTCTAGCTTTAGGGATCAATCTCTAGTGCCTCTTTGATTTCTGTCTATACATTCCACTCCGCTCTGCTAATGGCAGTAAGGCATGTGTTATTAGGCTCACATGCTGTCCACAATGCTTGACCTCCATTGCTTCTGGATAATGCGTCTGCCACCTTGTTTTCCTTGCCCGGTTTGTAGGTTATTTTATACTCGTATCCTAGCAACTTGACAAGGATTTTTTGCTGTCCCAGTGTGGTGATTTTCTGCTCCGTGAGGCTTCTCAAGGGTTGTTGATCTGTAATGATCAGGAACTTCCTCCCAAGAAGGTAAGGTCACCATACCTTGACTGCATGGATGATGGCCAACATCTCCTTGGCGTATACTGACCATTCCTTCTTCATGGACCCTAAGACTCTGCTCATGCATGCAATAAGGCTTCCGGCTTGATTCAGGACAGCACCTATTCCATCTTGACATGCGTCGGAGTGAAGCTCAAAGGTTTGGTTGAAGTCAGGCAGTGCTAGCACCGAGGGTCTTACACATGGCTTGCTTGAATAACTTGAATGCGTCTTCACTCTTCTCTGTCCATAGGAATCTGTCCTTCTTCAACAAATCCATTAATGGTTTTGCTATGGTGCCATATTTGTGGACAAATCGGCAGGTAGTAGCCCGTCAAGCCTAGAAATCCTCTAAGTTCTGTGACATTTTTAGGAGTAGCCATGTTTGCATGGCTCCTATTTTCCATTGGTCTACCTTCACTCCATCTCCGGATATGATGTGACCAAGGTAGTCAAGCTCTTCTTGTATGAATGTGCACTTGGATGGCTTGATAACGAAGCGATTTCTTCTTAACACCTCCAACACTTTTGCTAAGTGTTCTATATGATCATCATGGTTCTTGGAATAGACCAAAATTGTCATCAAAGAAAACTAATACAAACCTGTGCAAATAAGGTTTGAAGATGTCATTCATGGCTGCTTGAAAGGTGGAGGGTGCATTGCATAGTCTGAAGGGCATGACTAGGTACTTGTAGTGTTCGTCTCGCATCTATCAATCAACACCAAAACATTCTTGTTGTTTATGGTTGCAAACAGTCTCATTGTAGTAGGTTTGGTGGTTGCTCCTACTGGATGCAAGTTGATTTCACCTTTTTTCGCATGATCCAGGGAAGGTACTGCCTCTGCTTCCTCCTTGCTGTCCATGCGGCTTTCTTGATCTTCCTGCATCACTATTGGATCCCCTTTTGCTAATTTTTTGAGTGCTAGAGAAATCCTTAACGTTGGATGGAATGTCTAGATCTACAGTGTTCAAGCTGTAGCACGGATAATCATCATTCTATCTAGGGAATTGAAGGTCTAAGACAGTGCAGATGATGGCTTTTGATCAATATTTGTCTTTGAAAAACTTTCTGCATGCTATGCATATTTTCTGCTGCAATTTGAACAATGAATGGTCTAAAGGTCTCATTTCTTGCAACTTATGATGCTGTCCGTGAAAGATCAGCAAGTCCTTCGATCTGCAAAGATATATCAAGACATTTGGTAGATGCATTGTTTGACTCATCACAAGACATCTGCATCTTTATTTTGGCATTCGAACATATCAAGTCATGTCTTGGAACACTTGTGTCCTTATTGTTGCTATCATATGGAAGTGCATATGCATCTCCTATGCACAATTCTTTTCCTCTACTGTCATCAACTGGAATTGTTGGTGATGAAACGTCTTCACTTGTTCTCTAGATTTGCATCTCAGGAGGCGGAGATGAGTATTCCAAGTTCTGAACTAGTAAAGCACTCTTAGAATTTGATAAACTAAAGGCTTGACTCCCATCAAACTCGTAGCAAATATTGGTAATTCTGGAGGGGCCGAATCTGTACATGAATTCTTGTGTGAGCCTTGTCCAGCCAATCCTTCTACCGTCTCTACCGTAGGTGGCCTTAAGCCAACACCACCATTGATTGGCCCTCCCACACAGGTGATAGGATGCAAAATCAACCTTTTTACCCCTCTCTAAAACTTGTTTCTCAAAGTAGAATTCAGCTTTGGAGATCCATTCAATTGGATCTCCTTTCTCAAAGGTAGGGAATTTGATTTTTACCTTTGGCTGGGTGTAGTGGCTTGGGCTGTCATAGTGCTGCCATTCCTCTCCCCTATTTGTTCGCCAAAGTTCTGCCTCATGATGACACTGCATTCTCCTTAGCTACCACCTCTGCCTTTAATCCAAGACCTCATTGTTGCTATACACATCATAGGGGTCATGGGGCTGGTGCAAATTTAGTGGCACCTCCCTTCTACTCCCTAGACTCATGCCCACTCTCCCTTTTTCTTGAGAGGGAAGCTGCTCATGCTTATAATCTTCCCCGTGCTCATGATGTCGTGAGATTTTTGAATGCACCCTTCTAGGTTGCTGTGGTAGTATGATGCTCCTTCTTTGCTTGGTTTGGCTTTGCCTTCCAGCCACTCGGGGTGTATCCCTCTTCAACTGCTCCAGGGAATGGATGATGGATGAAAGCTGTGGTTTTGTATCACTTACCTAGTCATTGGGTGAGCGTTGGTTCCTCTCTAAGGTCAAAATTCTTTAAAAGTCCTTGTTAGTTCGCTATTGTGGTGAAGGTGAATGCTACCTTGATGACATGGTGACTATGCTGTCCTTTCAATTGAATGGTGTTCATGCTGATCTCTCAACGGGAGCACCAATTTGTTGGGGTCAGCACGACTTTTAAAACCTTTCTTAACCTGCTATCCCATTTGATTCTTAAGTTCTTTTCTTAGATTTACGTCCCCTAAGCTGTCTTTTGGGATTAACTAATGAATAAAAGATATGTTGGGTAGGCAAGACAACTCTTAAACCTATCACAACTTGCCTTGGTTGAAGAAGACAACTCTTAACTTCAACCTAAGCTCTTAAGCAAGGAAGACTACTCTTCACCTTGACTTAAGCCCAAGTTATCTCAAGACAATTCTTAAAAGATAACCAAAATATAAATAAGAATATACGCAAGAATGCTAATCTTTATTCTTGATTAATGAATGAAAATATACAAATTCGGAACATATCTTTATGCTAACAAATAATGGATTGTATTTATAGTATTGGACAGTGTTTTCCTAATTTAACAAGTACTTAAGTTCCTTATCTACTTAGGATAAGTTTTCTTAAGTCAACAAGGTTTTCTAAGACAATTAGAACCTTATCAAGATAAACCTTATCCAAAGGTATCCTAATCCTACTAGGATTCTTGGTCTTTCTTGATTATCTACCTAGACTAGAATTCCTGCCTTATCTTGGCTTCCTCTTGGCTTATCCTTCTAGGACTAGGACTCTCAATACTTATCCTTTTGACCTTAGAATTCTTCTTGTTGCGACTATCCTATTGCTACTGAAACTCATCATGCGTGTCCTATTGCTGATAGAACTCTTCTTGGCATAGATGTCTTGCTGCTGCTGGAACTCTGCTTGGCATAGATGGCCTGCTGCTGCTGGAATTCTCCTTGGCATGGATGCCCTGCTTCTGCTGGAACTCTGCTTGGCATAGATGTTCTACTGCTCCTGGAATTCTCCTTGGTGTAAATGTCCTTCATTAACTAGGATTAAGTCAATACTGGCTAGGCTTCACTGCTGTGCTGCATACTTGTTATTGCCATGCATGTTGTTCACATTTTCTGGCCCATGCTTTCCTTAGCTGCCCCATTTTTTGCCCACTGCCTTTCCTGCATACTTAGGTTGTCAAGAGTTTGGCAGTGCATGGGATGAACTTATGGGAGTGACTGAAACATTCACTCGGGTGCGGCAAGGGCGTTAGACGCATTTAGTAGTGCTCGGGATAAACTTCCAAAAGCAACCAGAACATCCCCACGGGCAAGATAGATGAATCGGTTGTGTTTTAGCACTTTTTCATTTAGGTTCTATGCTTTCTTTTATATCCCACACATTTCCTAGAAGATAAAAAATCACACTTGCATTGTTAGGTGAAGAGTTGTACATGGGGACTCCTTCAGGGAATTTAATTCATGTTCAAGATGTGCTAAAATAATGTAAAATTAAGTTAGGGGATAGAGTGTTGTTGGCAGACTTGATTATTTTGAAAATGTATGATTTTGAAGTTATTTTGGGTATGGATTGGTTGTCTACATTTAAATATTTTGAGAAGAAAGTAGTATTTCAGCCACCTGGTGAGCCTAAATTCAAGGTGTTAAGTTATCATTGATGCCAACGGTAATTTTTGCATTACAAGCTTGGAAGAGTTTGAGGAAAGGTTGTTCCGGTTTATTAGCAAGTGTTATTGATATCGAGAAAAATTAAGTGAAAATTCAAGGTGTTCTTCTAGCAAATGAGTTTATTGATGTTTTTTTTCTAAGGATTTACCTGGTATTCCTCCGAATCGTGAGATTGAATTCAATATAGAAGTCATTTTAGGGACAAATTCGATATCAAAGACACCTTATCGAATGGCACCAATAGACCTCAAAGAATTCAAGGAGCAGCTACATGAATTACTTGAGATAGGCTTTATTTGACCAAATGTTTCACATGGGGTGCACTAGTTTTGTTTGCCAAGAAAAAGGATCAATCAATTCATTTGTCATCGATTATAGAGAGTTGAATCGAGTGACAATGAAAAATGGATATCCCCTTCCAAGAATTGAAGATTTGTTTGATCAATTATTGGGAGCATTAATGTTTTCTAAAATTGTTCTTAGATCTAGTTATTATAAATTGAAGGTCAAGAAAGAAGACATTTCTAAAATAGCTTGTCAAACCAGGTATGGGCATTATAAGTTTAAAGTGATGCCATTTGGGTTGACTAATGCACCTGCTACTTTTATGGATCTTATGAATTGAATATTCAAGAATTACCTAGACAAAATTGTGATCATGTTTATTATGATATCTTGGTGATTCTAAAAGTAAAGAGGAGCTCAAAGAACATTTAAGAGTTGTGTTACAAGTTTTAAGCCTTATGCAAAATTCAAAATGTGTGAATTTTGGTTAAACCGTATAACCTTTTTTGGACATGTCATCTTTTTAGAAGGAGTCTTAATGGATCCAAGCAAAATAAAAGTAGTGATGGAATGGCATAGAACAACTAATGTTGAAGAGGTTCAAACTTTTCTTGGATTAGGTAGATATTATAGGCATTTTTGTTGAAGGTTTTATTGGTCAGAAGAACGCGACAAAAGTTTTGAAAAGCTTAAAATGCGGTTAGTCAATGCTCTAGTGTTAACCATTTCTTGTGCATCTTGAGTAATGTTTGACATGTCAGAAAGTCAAGGCAGAGCATCAGAGACCATCTGGATTGTTGAAACCTTTATTGATTCCAAAATAGAAATGGGAACATATAGCCATGGTGTAGCACTTTAGTTTCTTTTATTTCCAAAATATATAAGGCTTCTTGCCTAAATATAACCTATTATCTATATATTTGGCATTGTGCGGGACATAAGGTAACTTTCTAAAGATCCTTCTTGCCTAATTTTGGCAAGGTGTCCCTCGTAGTTTGTCATGCTAGATGGACCAAATCTGTTCACTAACTCTTGTGTGAACCTTGTCCAGCCTATCCTTCTTCCTTCTCAGCCATACGTGGCCTTAAGCCAATGCCACCATTGGTTGGCTCTACCACATAGGTGATAGGATGCAAAATCAACCCTTTCACCTCTTTAAATACCTTGTTTTTCAAAGTAAAATTTAGCCTTGGAGATCCATTTGGTTGGATCTCCCTTCTCAAAGGTAAGGATTCGATTTTTACCTTAGGTCGTGTGCAATGGCTTGGGCTATCGTAGTACCAATCCTTCCTCCATGTGGTGCTACTAGAACATTCTTGCAAGCAGGGAATAAGCATCAGGTGGGGTCCAGTAGTGTGGGGGACAGACTACCTGGAGTGACTGGAACACCCCTGCGAGGGCGGCAATGGCATCAGACACGTTCAGTAGTATGTGGGACAAACTTTCGGGAGTAACTAGAACACCCCCATAGGGGCAGCATACGCGTTAGGCATGTCAGCAGTGCACAGGACAAACTTCTGGGAGCCACCGAAACATCCTTGCGGACACAGTAGAGGTGTGACACGCATTCATGTTGAGGACCTTCGTTGGCAAAGGGTGTGAACGAATGTGCGCAAGGCGCCAAGCAGTAAGAGAGAGAGAAACAGGCCAGAATGTGCATACAACAAGCATGCACATTGCATGCAGTAAAGCATGGCCAGGTTCTGACTTAGTCCTAATTGACTGTGGAAATCCAAGTGAAGAAAAACACCAGCACTGGCAAGACACGCATAATGCAATCCGAGCAGGAGAAGGACATGGATGGCATGAAGAACTCTAGCAGTAGCAGGATGTCATGATAGGTTTGGCTTCAACAAGATGATCACATCAAATAGAGTCTTGGAATGGAAGGACATGCAACATGGAAGTCCTAATCCTAGAAGGAAATAGCAAGATGAAGGTCAGCAGCTGTAGGAGAAGAGATAAGATAAGGACAGAAAGATTTAGTCAAAGTAGGAATTCTAGTCTAAGTAGAAATTCAAGAAAGACCAAGAATCCTAGTAGCATTAGGATAAGGTATATCTTGATAATGTTTTATTTGTCTTAGAAAACCTTGTTGGGGTTCTGATTTTTTTCCCTAACTTTTCTACACCTTAGGGTGTCAGCATGCCTACTGAAATCCTTTCCTAACTTCTTGTCCTGTTTGATTCTTTAGTTCTTTTCTTATATTTACATCCCTTAAGCTGTCCTTCTGGGTTAACAAATATATACAAGTATATGTTGGCTAGGCAAGACAACTCTTAAACCTATCACAACTTGCCTTAGTTGAAGAAGACAACTCTTGACTTCAACCTATGCTCTTAAGCAAGGAAGACAACTCTTCACCTTGTTTTAAGCCCAAGTTATCTCAAGACAACTCTTAAAAGATAACTGAAATATAAACAAGAACATAAGCAATAATGGTAACCTTGATTCTTGATTAATGAATGAAAATATACAAATTTGAAGCATATCACTGCTCACAAATAATATGTTATATTTATAGTATTGGACAGCCTTATCGTAAATCAACTAGTACTTAATTTCCTTATCCACTTAGTATATGTTTTCCTAAGTCAACAAGCTTTTCTAAGATAACTAAAACCTTATCAAGATAGACCTTATCCAAATGTTTCCTAATTCTAGTAGGATTCTTGGTCTTTCTTGATTGACTAATCCTATTTTGACTAAACCTCTCTGTCCTTATCTTATCTTATCTCTTACAGCTGCTGACCTTCATCTTGCTGTTTCCTTCTAAGATTAGGACTTCCATATGGCGTGTTCTTCTGTTCCAAGACTTCTCCTTGATTCGAACATCTTGTTAAAGCTAAACCCTTCTTGACGTCATGTTGCTGCTGGAGTTCTTCATGCCATACACTTCCTTCTCCTACTTGAATTGTACCATGCATATCCTGCCCGTACTACAATCCTTCTTGGCTTGGATGTCTGTGGTCAATTAGGACAAAGTCAAAACCTGGCTGTGCTTCACTGCATGTCGCGCACAAGCTTGTTGCATGCACTTTCTGCCCTGTTGCTTCCTCTCTTGCTGCTTGGCACCTCTCTCTCATCCACTCACGCTCCCTTTGTGTCCTAAGGTCCTCAACAATTAGGCAGTGTGTGGGAAAAATTTCTGGGAAAAACTGGAACATCCCTGCAGGCATGGCAAAGGCACTGAGCGCATTCAGTAGTGTGCAGGATGAACTTCTGAGAGTGACCAGAATATCCCCGCAGTCGAGGCGAAGGCTTTGTACCAATTCAATAGTTTACAAGTCGAACTTCGGGGAGCGATCAAACTATCCCCGTGAGCATGGCAATGGCATTGGGCACATTTGGCAGTGTCTGGAGTGAACATTGGGAAGCGACCGGAACATCCCTAAGGGCATGGCAACAGCATCGGGCGTGTTCAGTAAAGCATAGGGGGAACTTCAGGGAGTGACCAGAACATCCCCGCAGGTGCGTTGGAGGCTTCAAGAGCATTGGGCAGTGTACAGTACAAACTTCAGGAACGACAGGAAAATCCCATCAGGCTTGGCAGAGGCATTAGACGTGCTCAGCAGTGCACGGGAAGAACTTCCAAGAACAACCAAAACGTGCTTGTGGGCACAGTAAAGGCATCGGGTGTGTTTTTCTGTGTGTGGGGTGAACTTTCGAGAGCAAACGGAACATCCTTGCATGTGCAGAAGGGGTATTAGACGCATTTGGTAGTATACGGGACAAACTTCTAGTAGTTACTGGAACATCCCCAGCGGCATGACAGAGGCGGTAGGCGCGTTCGACAGTGTGGGGGACGAACTTGTGGCATGAACTTCTAGGAGTGACCAAAAAATCCTCGAACACTTCGTAGAAGTGTCAGACAGGTTCAGTAGTGCTCGAGACGAACTTCTGAGAGCGGTCAGAGCATCCACGCGGGCATGGCGGCAGCGTGGGGTACATTTGGCAGTGTTCAGTACGAACTTTTGGAAGCGACCCATCGGGCCCATTCAGTAACTTCTGGAAGTGACTGGAACATTCTAGTGGGCATGGCAGAGGCATCAGTTACATTCGGCAGTGCACGGGATGAACTTCTGGGAGTGATCAAAACATCCCCGCAGGCACAACAGAGGCTTCGGGCTGGCTGGTTGGGCAATGCACAGGATGAACTTCTAGGATTTACCAAAACATCCCTGCAGGCAAGGCAGAGATGTCGGGCACATGCAGCAAGGCTTGGGATGAACTTCCTGGAGTGATCGAAAAATCCCCATGGGCTCGGCAGAGGCATAGGAATCATTCAGCTATGCTCAGTACGAACTTCCAAGAGCGACCAGAACATCCCCGTGGGCATGGCAGAGGCTTCGAGCATGTTGGGTAGTGTGCAGGACAAAGTTCTTAGAGCGACCCAATTATCCTAGTGGGTGCAGCAGCGGCACGGAACACATTTGGTAATGTGTGGCACAAACTTTCAGGAACAATCGGAACATCCCCCTGGGCACGATATAGTCTTTAGGTGTGCTGGGCAATGTGTGGCACGAACTTCCCGGAGCAACCAGAACATTCTTGTGGGCACAGTATAGGTGTTGGCCTTGTTTGGCAGTTCGCAGGATGAACTTGCGGGACAAACATCCGGAACAATTGCAACATCCCCACGGTGTAGAGAGGCTTCGGGTGCATTGGGCAGTGTGGGGAACGTACTTTTGGGAGAGAATGGAATATCCTTGATGGCGCAGCAGAGGCATCAAGTGCATTCAATAGTGCATGAGATGACCTTCAGCGAGTGACTGGAACACCCCCGCTGGCATGGCAGAGGCTTCAGGAGCATTGGGCAGTGTACAAAATGAACATCCGAGAGAAACCAGAACATCCCCGCGGTGTGACAGCAGCATTGGGCACATTCGTTAGTGCTTGAGATGAACTTCCAGGAGCGACCGGAACATTCTCATAGGTGTGGGAGAGGTGCTGAACACATTTGGTAGTGCGTGGGATGAACTTCTGGAAGTGACCTGAACAACCTCGTGGACGCGGCAAAGGCGTTGGGCGCATTCGGTAGTGTTTTGGACAAACTTCCAGGAGTGACCAGAACATCCCCTCGAGTACATAGGAGGCTTCAGGTGTGTTGGGCAGTGCAAGGGACGAACTTTTGGGGGCGACCAGAACATCCTTGTGTGCATGGTAGAGGCATCTAGGGCACCGCATAGTGTGCAGGACAAACTTCCAGAAGCAACTGGAACATCCACGCAAGTGCGGCAGAATCGTTGGGCACATTTGACAATGCGCGAGATGAACTTCCAGAAGCGACCAGAACATACCTGTGGGCACGACAGCGGCTTTGGGCTCGTTCAACAGTGCACGGGACAAACTTTCGGGAGTGACTGGAGCATGCCTATGGGTGCGACAAAGGCATCGGCCGGTTCAGCAGTGTGTGGGACGAACATCTACGAGCGACATGAACTTCCCTGCGGGCATGGGAGAGGCTTTGGACACTTTGGGCAGTACACGGGACAACCCATCCAGCATGACAGTGGTGTCAGGCACATTCTGCAGTCCAAGGAATGAACTTCTGAGATAGACCAAAAAATCCTCGCAAGCACAACTTCAGCGTCAGGCGCGTTCGATAATGCTTGCAAAAAACTTCCAGGAGTGACCGAAACATCCCAGCGGGCACGGGAGAGGATCTGGCACATTTGAAAGCATGCGGAATGAACTTCCGGGAATGACCCAAACATCCTTGGAGGCACGGCAAAGGCGTTGGGCGCATTCGGCAGTGCGCGGGACAAACTTCCAGGACTGACTGGAACATCCATTCGGGTGCTTCAGAGGCGTCGAGTATGCTGGGCAGGGCGTGGAATGAACTTCCAGGAGCAACCAAAACATCCCCACGGGCTAGGCAGAGGCATCAGGCGCGTTTTGCAGTGTGCGGTATAAACTTTCGGGAGCGATCAGATCATCCCTGCAGGCTCGACGGAGGTATTGGATGCATTCAGCAGTGCTCCAGTCGAACTTCTTGAGTGACCGTAACATCCCCATGGATGTGGGAAAGGCTTTGGATGCCTTCAGCAGTGCATGGGATGAACTTGTAGGAACGACTGCAACATGCCCACACACGTGGCTACGGCATGGGGCACATTCGGCAGTGCATGGGTATGAACCTCCAACACAAACTTCTGGGAGCAATCGTAACATCCATGTGGGCGCTGCAGATTTGTCAAGCGCATTCATGTTGGTGTCCCGATTTTTTCTCAACTTTTATATACCTTGGGGGTCAGCACGCCTGCTAAAACTCTTCTTAACTTGCTGTCTCATTTGATTCTTGAGTTCTTTTCTTAGATTTATGTCCCTTAAGCTGTCCTCTGGGATTAACTAATGTATAAAAGATATGTTGGAAAGGCAAGACAACTCTTAAAGCCATCACAACTTGCCTTGGTTGAAGAAGACAACTCTTGACTTCATCCTGGTCCTGGAATAGACCAAAATGTTATCAAAGAAAACTAAGACAAACCTGCGCATATAGACATCCCCGAATTGCTCCAGTAGGGTCCTTACTATCATTGGTATGTCTTCATGTGTAATTTGTTTGACTATGTGTTTCCTCCATTGTGGCAAGAGAACCGTAAAACATTCTCTGCTTTTTCTGTATAGTCATTCAAGGGTACTTACATCACATGATGTGTTGAATTGGTGGTGGATGCCTCCCACGTGCAGTGCCCTTCCCTTCCATTGGAAGTGCATGGCCATGGATTCGTAGTCGAACATTATCTTGCCTATGGTTTTAAGTCAAGCATTGCCTAAAACCACATCAAGACCTGCCAGGGCTAACACATGCAGTTCCACCTCTATTTTGACTCCTTGAATCTGCATTGCTACTACCTAGATTACTTGTGTGCACTTGAGCTTCTGTCTGCTTGCCACTCTTACCTCAAAGGGTGCAATCCTTTTCGGACGTAGCTGAAGTGTTTTGACCAATTTTGTGTTGATCAAGTTATGAGTAGCTCCACTATCTATCAACACCAAAATATTTTTTCCATTAATGGTTGTGAACAACCTCATGGCAGTAGGCATGGTGGTTGCCTTTACTGCATGTAAGTTGATTTCACCTTCTACAGCATGATCAAGGGAAGTGTTCTGCCTCTGCTTCCTCCTCACTGTCCATGTGGCTTTCTTGTTCTTCCTCACTGCTTTCCTTTGTTCTTCATCACTTACCTCTTCAATGATGTTGAACAACCCTTTCTTGCACTTATGGCCAACTTGCCACTTATCATTGCACCTAAAACATAAGCCTCTTTCTATTCTCCTATTGATTTCTTCAGTGGATAGTTTGAGAGGGTGTTTTATTTTTGCAGGTATTGTCTTACTTGATAAGGATGCTTTACTTAGTTTGTCCGAGGGTTTGATGACCTTGGTTGTGCTGCGGGTGATGCTTCTCCCATAGTTGATGAGCCTTGCTAACCGAATGCACTGAGTGAGAGAGTTTAGATCCCTCATCTTTACTTCTCGGCTTAGCCAAGGTACAAGGCCATCTAGGAAAGTACCAATTACTGCACTATCTGGCCAATGTCCTACTAATTTGTCTTACTTGATAAGGATGCTTTACTTAGTTTGTCCGAGGGTTTGATGACCTTGGTTGTGCTGCGGGTGATGCTTCTCCCATAGTTGATGAGCCTTGCTAACCGAATGCACTGAGTGAGAGAGTTTAGATCCCTCATCTTTACTTCTCGGCTTAGCCAAGGTACAAGGCCATCTAGGAAAGTACCAATTACTGCACTATCTGGCCAATGTCCTACTAATTTGGCCAACCTCTCGAATTCTTCAAGGTAACTTTCTAAAGATCCTTCTTGCCTAATTTTGGCAAGGTGTCCCTCGTAGTTTGTCATGCTAGATGGGCCAAATCTGTTCACTAACTCTTGTGTGAACCTTGTCCAGCCTATCCTTCTTCCTTCTCAGCCATACATGGCCTTAAGCCAATGCCACCATTGGTTGGCTCTCCCACATAGGTGACATGATGCAAATCAACACTTTCACCTCTTTAAATACCTTGTTTTTCAAAGTAAAATTTAGCCTTGGAGATCCATTTGGTTGGATCTCCCTTCTCAAAGGTAAGGAATTCGATTTTTACCTTAGGTCTTGTGCAATGGCTTGGGCTATCGTAGTACCAATCCTCCCTCCATGTGGTCCAACCAGAACATTCTCGTAAGCGAGGAATAAGCATCAGGCGGGGTTCAGTAGTGTGGGGGACAGACTAGCTGGAGTGACTGGAACACCCCTGCGAGGGCGACAGTGGCATCAGACACATTCAGTAGTGTATGGGACAAACTTTTGGGAGTAACTAGAACACCCCCATAGGGGCAGCATATACGTCCGGCATGTCAGTATTGCACAGGACAAACTTCTGGGAGCCATCGAAACATCCTTACTGACACAGTAGAGGTGTCAAAGAGAGTGTGAACGAATGCGCTTAAGGCGCCAAGCAGCAAGAGAGATAGAAACATGCCAGAATGTGTGCACAACAAGCATGCACGTTACATGCAGTAAAGCATGGCCAGGTTCTGACTTAGTCCTAATTGACTGTGGAAATCCAAGTGAAGAAAAACACCAGCACTGGTAGGACACACATTATGCAATCCGAGCAGGAGAAGGACATGGACGGCATGAAGAACTCCAGCAGCAGCAGGATGTCATGACAGATTTGGCTTCAACAAGATGATCACATCAAAGAAAGTCTTGGAATGGAAGGACATACCACATGGAAGTCCTAATCCTAGAAGGAAATAGCAAGATGAAGGTCAGCAACTGTAGGAGAAGTGATAAGATAAGGACAAAAAGATTTAGTCAAAGTAGGAATTCTAGTCTAAGTAGAAATTCAAGAAAGACCAAGAATCCTTGTAGCATTAGGATAAGGTCTATCTTGATAATGTTTTATTTGTCTTAGAAAACTTTTTTTCCCTAACTTTTCTACACCTTAGGTGTCAGCACGCCTACTGAAATCCTTTTCTAACTTGCTGTCATGTTTGATTCTTTAGTTCTTTTCTCATATTTACATCCCTTAAGCTGTCCTTCGGGTTAATGAATATATATAAGGATATGGATAGGCAAGACAACTCTTAAACCTATCACAATGTGCTTTGGTTGAAGAAGACAACTCTTAACTTCAACCTAAGCTCTTGAGTAAGGAAAACAGCTCTTAACCTTGTCTTAAGCCCAAGTTATCTCAAGACAACTCTTAAAAGATAACCAAAAATATAAACAAGAATGTGAGCAAGAATGCTGACCTCAATTCTTGATTCTTGAATGAGAAAATAATAAAATTCGGAGCATATGTCCTGTTCACAAATAATGGGTTGTATTTATAGTCCTAAGACAGCCTTATCTAATTTAACTAGTACTTAGGTTACTTATCCACTTAGGATATGTTTTTCTAAGTCAACAAGTTTTCTAAGTTAACTAAAACATTATCAAGATAGTCTTTATCCCATTGTTTCCTAATCCTACTAGGATTCTTGGTCTTTCTTGAGTTCCTACTTTGACTAAGTCCTTCTATCCTTATCTTATCTTTTTTCCTACAGCTGCTGACTTCTTCTTTGCCGCTTCCTTCTTGCAATACACTTCTGCTGTGGCGTCCTTCCTCTCCAAGACTTCTCTTTGGCGTGGTCATCTTGCTGAAGTAAACCTTTCAAGATGTCCTGCTGCTATTGGAGTTCTTCACGCCGTCACTCTCCTTCTCCTGCTCAATTGCTTCATGCGTGTCCTGCCAATGCTGGTCTTCTTCCTGGCTTGGATTTCTGCAATCACTTAGGGCTAAGTCAGAACCTGGCCATGTTTCACTGCTTGCTGCATGCAGGCATGTTGCATGCACACTCTGGCCTGTTTCTGCCTCTCTTGCAGCTTGGCGCCTTGTGCGCATTGTCTCATGCTCCCTATGCCTCCTAAGGTCCTCAACAGTTTGGCAGTGTGCAGTATGAACTTCTAGAAGCAACCAGAGCATTCTTGTGGGTGCAACAGTGGTGTTAGACACGTTCGACAGTGCACGGGGCAAACTTCTAGGAGCAATAGAACCTCTGCATTGTCGCGGCAGAGGCTTTGGGCGCGTAAGGCAGCGCATGGTACGAACTTTTGAGAGTGACTGGAGCATCCCCCCAGGTGTAGCAGATGCATCAGGCACATTCAGCAATGTGCAGGACGGACTTCAGGAGCAACCAAAACATCCCTGCAGGTGTGGCAGCAGTGTTGGACACATTGGGCAGTGCGTGGGACAAATTTCTTGAAGTGATGGGAACATCCCAGCGGGCCCGGTAGAGGCTTCGGGCACGTTCGACATTGTGTGGAACTACTTTCCGGAAGCAAACAGATCATCCATGTGAGTACAGCAGAGGCTTAAGGCTCATTCGGCAGTGCATGGGACAAACTTCCAGGATCAACCAGAACATCCCTGCAGGCATGGCAGCAGAAGTCGACACATTCGGCACTGCATGGGACAAACTTCTAGGATTAACCAAAACATCCCTGCGGCATAGCAGAGGCTTGATGCACATTTAGTAGTGTGCGGGATGAACCTCAGGGAGCGACCGGAACATCTCCGAGGGCACAGCAGAGGCATCAGGCATGTTTGATTAGTGTGAGGGATGAACTTCTATGAGCCACGGAACATCCCCACAGGCATGGCAGAGATGTCAGGTGCATTAGGCATCGTGCAGGATGAACTTCTTGGACCAACCAAAACATCCCCGCAAGCACAGCAGATGATTTGGGCACGTTGGGCAGTGCGCAAGATGAACACTTGGGAGTGACCGAAACATCCCTACTGGCACGGCAGTTGTGTCCGACACATTTGGCAGTATGCGGGACGAACTTTCGGGAGTGACCGGAACATCCTTGTAGGCACAGTATAGGCATCAGTCGTGTTCAGCAGTGCATAAGACGAACTTCCAGGAGTGACCAGTACATCCATTCAGGCTCGCCAGAGGCGTCGGATATGTTCGGCAGTGCTCGAGATGAACTTCCGGGAGCGACCAGAACATGCCCAAGGGCACAACAGAGGCATTGGGCATGTTTGGTAGTATGTGGGATGAACTTCTGGGAGTGACTGGAACATCGCTGCTGGCACAGTAGAGGCATCGGTCGCATTCAGCAGTGCATAAGATGAACTTCTAGGAGTGACTGGAACATCCATTCAGGCTCACCAGAGGCGTCAGACACATTCAGCAGTGCTCAGGACGAACTTCGGGGAGCAACCAGAACATGCCCATGTGTGCAGCAGAGGCATTGGGCACGTTGGTAGTGTGCGGGACGAACTTCCAGGAGTGACCAGAGCATCCTCACAGGCTTGACAAAGGCGTTGGGCACTTTTGGCAGTGCGTGGCATGAATTTTTGGGAGCGACTAGAACATACTCATGGGTGCGGGTGCGGTGTTGGGCACATTTGGTAGTGCACGTGACGAACTTCCGAGAGTGACCGAAACATCCCCACGGGTGCGGCATCGGCATTGGACACATTCGGTAGTGCGCGTGTTGAACTTTTAGAAGCAACTGAAAAATCCCCATGGGCACGACAGTGGCATCATGCATGTTCGGCAATGCGAGAGGTGAACTTCCAGGAGCGACCGGAACATCACTGTGAGCATGGCAGCGGCATCGGACACATTCGGCCATGCACGGGATGATCTTCCAGGAGTGACTAGAGCATCCCAGCATGCGCAGCAGAGGGTTGAGGCATGTTTGGCAATGCATGGGATGAACTTCTAATAGCGACCGAAACATTCCCACAGGTGCCATAGAGGCATTGGGTGCGTTCTGCAGTGCACGAGATGAACTTCTGGGAGCGACCAAAACATCCCTGCAACCATGGCAGAGGCATCATGCGCTTTAGGCAGTGCATGGGATGAATTTCCGTGAGCA
Source organism: Xylocarpus granatum (assembly GCA_019650275.1). Taxonomy (NCBI): domain Eukaryota; kingdom Viridiplantae; phylum Streptophyta; class Magnoliopsida; order Sapindales; family Meliaceae; genus Xylocarpus; species Xylocarpus granatum. The sequence continues at coordinate 36,838 of BNST01002894.1, forward strand.
ACAGAAAAATTCTCGTGGGCTCGGCAGAGGCATGTCAGGCTCATCTGGCAGTGCTTAGAACGAACTTCCTGGAGCAACTGGAACATCCCCATGGGCATGGTTGAGGCATCAGGAGCGTTTGGTCATGCGCTGGATGAACTTCTGAGAGAGACTGAAACATCCCCGTGGGCATGGCAGAGGCTTCGGGTGAGTTGGGCAGTTCACAAGATGAACTTTCGGGGGCTACTGAAACATCCCCGTGGGCATGGCAGAGACTTATGGGAGTGCATGGGATGAACTTGTGGGAGCAGCAAGAAAATCCCCGCAGGCTTGACAGTGTTGTTGGACGCATTCAGCGGTGCCAGGGACAAACTTCTGGGAGAGAGTGGAACAACCCTGCAAGCACAGCAGAGGCATCTGACACATTCAGTACTGCACGGGATGAACTTTTAGGGTCTACCGGAACATCCCCACTGGTGCGGCAAAGGCGTTGGGTGCGTTCGGCAGCGCTCGGGACAAACTTTGGGGATTGTCTAGAGCATCCCCGCGGGCATGGCAGTGGGGTTGGGTGCTTTTAACAATGTGCATGTGAACTTTTGGGAGTAACCAGAACATTCCCATGGGCAGAGCATCGGCATCAGGTGCGTTTGACAGTGTGCAGGACAAACTTCTGGGAGAGACCAGAACATCCACGTGATTGTGGCAGAGTCGTTGGGCTCATTAGGCCATGCACGGGATGAACTTTTGGGTTGACCAAAACATCCCCGCAGGCTCGTCAGGGGCGGCAGACACGTTCAGCAGTGCTCAGGATGAACTTTCAGGAGGGACTAGAGCAACCTCGTGGGCACAGAAGAGGTGTCCGAAGTTTTCGGCAGTGTGCTGGATGAACTTCCAAGAGCGATCAGAACATCCCTGTGGGCGTGGCAGCAGCATCAGGTGCACTCATGTTGAGAACCTAAGTATGCAGGAAAGGCAATAGGCAGAAAATGGGGTGGCAAAGGAGAGCATGGGCTAGAAAATGTGCACAACAAGCATGGCAACAGCAAGCATGCGGCCCAGCAGTGAGGCCCGGCTAGTATTTGACTTAATCCTAATTAATGAAGGACATTCACACCAATAGGAGTTCTAGCAGAAGAAGGATAATTGCACGAAGAAGAGTTCCAACAGTAGGAGAACATCTATGCCAAGCAAGATATCTATGCCAAGCAGAGTTCCACCAATAGGAGGACATCTACACCAGGAAAGTTCCAGCAGTAGGAGGACAATCATGGCAAGGAGAATTCCAGCAGCAACAGAACATCTATGCCAAGCAGAGTTCCAGCAGCAGCAGGACATCAATGCCAAGGAGAATTCCAACAGCAGCAGGACATCTACGCCAAGAAGAGTTCTATCAGCAGCAGAACACGCATGATGAATTCCAGTAGCAATGGGATACTCATGGCCAAGTAGAATTCTAAGCATAGAAGGATTTGCATTGAGAGTCGTAGTGTTAGAAGGATAAGCCAAGAGAAAGTCCAGCAACTGTAGAATACAAGATAAGGTAAGAATTCTAGTCTAGGTAGACAATCAAGAAAGACCAAGAATCCTAGTAAGATTAGGATACCTTTGGATAAGATCAATCTTGATAAGGTTTTAGTTGTCTTAGGAAACCCTATTGCCTTAGAAAAACTTGTCCTAAGTGGATAAGGAACTTAAGTACTAGTTAAATTAGGAAAAGGCTATCCAATACTATAAATACAGTCCATTATTTGTTAGCATAAACATATGCTCCGAATTTGTAAGTTTTTATTCATTAATCAAGAATCAAGCTTTAGCATTCTTGCTTATATTATTGTTATATTTTGGTTATCTTTTAAGAGTTTTCTTGAGATAACTTGGGCTTAAGACATGGTGAAGAGTTGTCTTTCTTGCTTATGAGCTTATGTTGAAGTGAAGAGTTGTCTTCTTCAACCAAGGCAAATTGTGATAGGTTTAAGAGTTGTCTTGCCTATCCAATATATCTTTTTATCACTAATCTATCCCAAAGGATAGCTTAGTGAACAAGAATTAAAGAACAGAAGTCAAGGATCAAACAGGACAACAAGTTATGAGAGGTCTTAGAAGTCGTTCTAACCCCGAAGGTGTAGAAAAGTTGGGACAAGAAATCGGGACCCCAACCGTTCTGCAGTGTGCAGGATCAACTTCCAAGAGTGACTGAAAAATCCTTGTAGGTTTGGCAGAGGGGTTGGACGCGTTTGCCAGTGCTCAGGATGAACTTTTGGGAGCAACTAGAACATCCCCTCGTGCATTGAAGAGGTGTTGGGAGCATTTGGCTGTGCATTGCACGAACTTCCGAGAGAGATTGAAACATCTTGGCGGGTGAGGCAGAGGCTTTGAGCAAGTTTGGCAGTGTGTGGGATGAACTTCCGGGAGAAATCGGAACATCCCAACGGGTGCAGTAGAGGCATCAAGAGCGGTCAGCCGTGTGAAGGATGAACTTCTGAGAGTGGCTGGAACAACCCTGCAGGCATGGCAGCGGGGTTGGCACATTCATCAGTGCACCGGATGAACTTCTAGGAGTGGCTGGAAATTCCCCACAGGCTCCGCAGAGTCGTTGGACACATTCAGCAGTGCTTGGGATGAACTTTTGGGAGCGAATGGAACATCCCTGCAGGTGCAGCATAGGTGTCAGGCACGTTCAGCAGTGCTTGGGACAAACTTGAAGGAGTTCCTGGAACATCCCTGCGGGCATGGTAGCATAGTCAGGCACATTCGGCAACGCATGGGATGAACTCCCAGTAGTAACCAAAACATCCCCGCAGACGCGGCACAGGCATTTTGCGCATTCGGCACTCCATGGGATGAACTTTCAAGGGCTATTAGAATATTCCCGCGGGTGCAGTAGAGGCGTCAAGCGCGTTAAGCAGTGCTCAAAATGAACTTCAGGGAGTGCCGGGAACACCCCCACTGGCGTGACAGCGGGGTCAGGTGCATTTTGCAGTGTGTAGGACGAACTTGTTGGAGCAAGTGGAACATCCCCACAGACACAGCAGAGGCTTTGGGTACATTGTGCAGTGTGCAGGACAAACTTCAAAGAGCAACCAAAACATCACCACAGGCGTGGCAGAGGTGTCGGGTGCCTTCGGCAGTGTGTAGGACAAACTTTTGGGAGCCACAAGAACATTGCCACAGGTGAAGCAAAGGCATCGGGCACATTCAGTAGCATGCAAGAGGAACATCCGGGAGTGGCTGGAATATCAGCGTGGGTGCGGCAGAGTCGTTGAAGCATTTGGCAGTGCACAAGATGAACGTGTGGCAATGCCATCGGACACGTTTGGCAATGTCCCGGATGAACTTTTTGGAGCATCGTTCGGCAGTGTACAGGATGAACTTTTTGAAGCGTTGTTTGGCAGACTCGAATATCCTTGCATACATGACAGAGGCTTCTGGTGTGTTAGCAAGTGTGTGGGATGAACTTCCGAAAGTGACCGGAACATCCCAGCGGGTGCGTGTTAAGGACCTTAGGAGGCAAAGGGAGCGTGAGAGAATGTGCACAAGACGCCAGGCAGCAAGAGAGGCAGCAACAGGCCAGCAAGTGTGCACAACAAGCCTGCACACAGCAAGCAGTGAAGCATGGCCATGTTCTGACTCAGTCCTAAGTGATTGCAGAAAGCCAAGTCAAGAAGAATACCAACATTGGCAGGAGATGCATGAAGCAGTCCGAGTAGGAGAAGGAGAGGAAGGACGCCACAGCAGAAGTGTAATCCAAGAAGGATTAAGCAAGAGGAAGTGCAGCTGCTGTAAAATACAAGATAAGTTAAGAATTCTAGTCTAGGTAGAAATTCAAGAAAGACCAAGAATCCTAGTAGAATTAGGAAATATTTGGATAAGGTCTATCTTGATAATGTTTTATTTGACTTAGAAAGCTTGTTGACTTAGAAAAACATATCCTAAGTGGATATGGAACCTAAGTACTAGTTAAATTAGGATAGGGCTGTCTTAGGACTATAAATACAGCCCATTATTTGTGAGGAGCTCATAAGCTAAGAATTTTGTTATTTTCTCATTCAATAATCCAAAATCAAGGTTAGCATGCTTGCTTACTTTCTTGTTTATATTTTCGGTTATCTTTTAAGAGTTGTTTGAGATAACTTGGGCTTAAGACAAGGTTAAGAGTTGTCTTCCTTGCTTAAGAGCTAAGGTTGAAGTTAAGAGTTGTCTTCTTCAACCAAGGCAAGTTGTGATAGGTTTAACCCAAAGGACAGCTTAGGGGATATAAAATAAGAAAAGAACTCAAGAATCAAACGGGACAGCAAGTTAGGAAGGATTCCAGTAGGCATGCCGACCTTAAGGTGTAGAAAAGTTGGGGGAAAAAATCGGGACCCCAACAAATTGGTGCTTTCGTTGAGAGATCAGCACAACCACCAGTTGAGAGGAAGCACAAACACCTCTACAAATCAGTGCTCTAGTTGACACAGCAGCACATACACCAGTCAGTTGCAAGGGATCGAGGTTACTATGTCATCTCAGCAGCATTCACCCATACCACAGGTACAAACCGGAGAAGATTTCTCAGCCACCAACCACAGAAGAATCCTTCCCTTCGAGAGAAACTAGAATGCGATCAATGACCAGGTAGGTGATATCAAACACCAACTATCATCTTTCAAACATTCTCCTGAACAATTGAAAAAGGACACACCCCGAGTGGCCGGAAAACAAGTCCAAACCAAGCAGGGTAGAAATAGCCACCTACCACAAACGTTTAAAAGGGTTCAATCCGAAATCACACAGCACCAAGTGCATGAGAAAGATTCTGACCAGGAGCAGTTTCCCTCTTAAGAAAGGGGGAAAAGGCGCACAAGTTTGGGAAGCAGGAGGGAGACTTCACCAAACGAACACCCACCCCATGATCGCTACAATAATTATAGCGACAATGAGGAAGTGCTGGACAGAAGGCCCACATCATGGCAACCAACAAGGGTGCGCCATCACCTTGAGGCAGAACCATGGTGCACCACAAGAGGGAGGATTGGCACTATGATAGCCCAAGCCATTACACATGGCCTAAGGTAAAAATTGAATTCCCTACCTTTGAGAAGGAGATCCAACTGAATGGATCTCCAAGGCTGAATTTTACTTTGAGAAACAAGGTATTGAAAGAGGTGAAATGGGTTGATTTTGCATCCTATCACCTATGTGGGAGAGCCAACCAATGGTGGCATCGGCTTAAGGCCACTTATGGCCGAGAAGGAAGAAGGATAGGTTGGACAAGGTTTACACAAGAGTTAGTGAACAGATTTGGCCCATCTAGCATGACAAACTATGAGGGACAACTTGCCAAAATTAGGCAAGAGGGATCTCTAGAAACCTACCTTGAAGAATTTGAGAGGTTGGCCAAATTGGTAGGACATTGGCCAGATAGTGCACTAATTGGCACTTTTCTAGACGCCTTTTACCTTGGCTAAGCTGAGAAGTGAAGATGAGGGATCCAAACTCTCTCACTCAGTGCATTCGGTTGGCAAGACTCATCAACGATGGGAGAAGCATCACCCGTGGCACAACCAAGGTCATCAAACCCTCGGACAAATTAGGTAAAGCATCCTCATCAAGTAAGACAGCCCTCAAAAATAAAGGACCCTCTCAAACTATTCACTGAGGAAATCAACAGGAGAATAGAAAAGAGGCCTATGTTTTAGGTGCAATGATAAGTGGCAGGTTGGCCACAAGTGCAAGAAAGGGTTGTTCAACATCATCGAAGTAGTAAGTGATGAAAAACACGAGGAAAGCAGCGAGGGAGAACAAGAAAGCCGCATGGACAGTGAGGAGGAAGCAGAGGCAGAACACTCCCTTGATGATGCGGAAGAAGGCAAAATTAACTTGCATGCAGTAGGGGCAACCACCAAGCCTACTGCCATGAGGTTGTTCGCAACCATTAATGGGAAAAACATTTTGGTGTTGATAGATAGTGGAGCTACTCATAACTTCATCAACACAAAATTGGTCAAAACACTTCAGCTACGTCTAAAAAAGATTGCACCCTTTGAGGTAAGAGTGGCAAGCGAACAGAAGCTCAAGTGCACACAAGTAATCCAGGCAGTAGCATATGCAGATTCAAGGAGTCAAAACATAGGCAGAACTACATGTGTTAGCCCTGGCAGGTCTTGATGTGGTTTTAGGCAATGCTTGGCTTAAAACCATAGGCAAGATAATGTTCGACTATGAATCCATGGCCATGCACTTCCAATGGAAGGGAAGGAACTGCATGTGGGAGGCATCCACCATCAATGCAGCGCATCATTATGAGGTAAGTACCCTTGAACGACTATACAAAAAAAGGGCACAATGTTTTGCGGTTCTCTTGGCCACAAAAGAGGAAAACACAGCCGAACATCATTCACACGAAGACATACCAATGGGAGTAAGGAACCTACTGGAGCAATTTGGAGATGTCTTAGGAGAGCCACAAGGACTACCACCCTCAAGACATTACAACCATGCCATCCCATTAATCGACAAAACCAAGGCGATTAATGTAGCACTTTACCAGTATGCACACTTCTTAAAGAACGAGATCAAAAGACAAGTGGAAGAGATGCTACAACAAGGTATTATCCAACCTAGCACCTCACCTTTTTCTTCTCCCATTCTACTTGTTAGAAAGAAAGATGGAACTTGGAGGTTTTGCACCAATTATCGAGCACTCAACCAAGCAACTGTCAAGGGTTGTTTTTCGATCCCAACAATTAATGATATGCTGGACGAGTTACATGGAGCAAAGCTGTTCACCAAGCTGGATCTCAAGGCCAGATATCATCAAGTACGCATGAAAGAAGAGGATGTGCAGAAGACAGCATTTCCAACTCTAGTGGACACTACAAGTACCTAGTCATGCCCTTCGGACTATGCAACGCACCCTCCACCTTTCAAGCAGCCATGAACGACATCTTCAAACCTTATTTGAGCAGGTTTGTTTTAGTTTTCTTTGATGACATTTTGGTCTATTCTAGGAACCACAATGATCACATAGAACACTAGCAAAAGTGCTAGAAGTGTTAAGAAGAAATCGTTTCGTCATCAAGCCATCCAAGTGCACATTCATGCAAGAGGAGCTTGAGTACCTCAGTCACATCATATCCGAAGATGGAGTGAAGGTAGACCAACAAAAAATAGAAGCCATGCAAAGATGGCCAACTCTAAAGAATGTCACAGAACTTAGAGGATTTCTAGGTTTGACAGGCTATTATCACCGATTTGTTTGCAAATACAATGCTATAGCAAAACCACTAACAGATTTGCTAAAGAAGGATGGATTCCTATGGATAGAGAAGAGTGAAGATGCATTCAAGTTGTTGAAGCAAGCTATGTGTGAGACCCCAGTGTTAGCACTGCCCGACTTCAACCAAACCTTCGAGCTTCACACTGACGCATGTCAAGATGGAATAGGTGCTGTCTTGACTCAAGCCGAAAGACTTATTGCATACATGAGCAGAGTCTTAGGGCCCATGAAGAAGGAATGGTCAGTAAATGCTAAGGAGATGTTGGCCATCATCCATGCAGTCAAGGTATGGTGACCTTACCTTCTTGGGAGGAAATTCTTAATCATTACAGATCAACAACCCCTTGAGAAGCCTCATGGAGCAGAAAATTACCATCCCAGAGCAGCAAAAGTAACTTGTCAAGTTTCTAGGCTATGAGTATGAAATAATCTACAAGCCTGGCAAGGAAAACAAAGTGGCAGATGCATTGTCCAGAAGCAATGGAGGTCAAGCATTGTGGACAGCATGTGAGCCTAATGACGCATGCCTCACTGCCATCAGCGGAGCAGAGTGGAATGTATGGACAGAAATCAAGGAGGCAATAGAAATTGACCCTCAAAGCCAAGAGCTCACAATGAAGATCAAGAATTTTGACCCTAAGGTTAGTAAATTCATCCCTTAAAAACAGATATATTTGGCACAACTAGCAAGTGTATGTACCAAACATACCAGGATTAAGAGGAAAGATCTTGAATCACTTCCACAACTCACGGGGAAGGAGGGTATTCAGGATGGTTCTGTACTTACATGCAGATTAAATTATTCTGTTGGTGGGAAGGACTTAAAGCTGAGATCAAAAAGCTAGTTCAAGAATGTGATGTGTGTCAGCACACCAAACCAGAAGGCGGCAAAACAAAAGGGTTGGTAAAGCCTTTACTAATACCAAGACAGGTTTAGGGAAGACTTGACAATGGACTTCATCACAGGAATGCCCAACAGCAAGGGTTATACGGTGATATTAACCGTAGTGGACAGACTCAGCAAGAGTGGACACTTTGTGCCACTCAAGCAACCCTACACTGCAAAAGAAGTCACTCAAGAGTTCATAAAAAATGTGGTAAGACTTCATGGCATACCACGGACAATGCTGTCCGATAGAGACTGTTTTTATGAGTAAATTCTGGAAGGAGCACTTTACATAGCCCCGCAGCAACTTGGTCCCCTCATCCGCCTTTCATCCACAAACAGATGGACAAAGTGAGGTAACCAATCAAACTCTAAAGCAGTATTTAAGATGCTTTTGCCAGATCATCAAAACCATTAGGAGGAGTACATACCATGGGCAGAACTGTGGTATAATACTACCTATCATGCGACAATCAAGATGTCACCATATCAAGCAGTATATGGAAGAATGCCCCCAGGAATGTCAAGTTATACCATAGGGAACAGCAGCATACATGAAAGTGGATATCACACTTCAATCAAGAGAAGAGGTCTTGAAGAAACTCAAGCAGAGCTTGAGAAAGCAAGGGACTGAATGAAAAGACAAGCAGATAAAGGCAGGAAGGAAGTGGAATTTAAGGTAGGTGACTATGTCTATCTTAAGATCCACCTAGGGAGGAAAATAAAGGCTGGAAATTCGACTAATGCGAAGCTGGCTAAGAATTATTTTGGACCATATGAGATAGTAGAGCGAATTGGAGCAGTAGCTTATTGCCTAAGACTACCAGTAAACTCCAAATTACATCCAGTGTTTCACATTTCATTATTGAGAAAAAAGATAGGAGATGTGAGACAAGTGAATGAGGGACTGCCCAACGTTTTCAGGGGAGATCACTTAGGGCAGCACCCAAAGGAAGCATTAGGATTTTGCATAGTAAGCTATGGGCATAATAGAGGCCAGTATGGAGAGTACTCATATGGTGGAGTCATTCAACCAAGGATAAAGCAGCATGGGAAGACTATGACGATATCCAGCAACCAAAATAACCCCACGGGAGTGGCAACAGTGTTGGACATGTTCAACAGTGTGCGCGATGAACTACCAGGAGTGACTGGAACATCCCCACTGGCACGGCAGAGGCTTCGAGCGCATTGAGCAGTGTATGGGATGAACTTCCGCGAGTGACTAGAACAACCCCGCAGGTGTGGCGGAGGTGTCGGGCGTATTTGACAGTGTGCAGGAAAAACTTACAGGAGCGACTGGCACATCCCTGCAGGTGAGGTAGAGGCATCGGTCGCATCCGGCAGTACATGGGATGAACTTATGGGAGCAAATGGAACATCACTGCTGCTGCAGCAGTGGCATCGGGCACGTCTGGTAGTGCACAGGACAAATTTTCCGTAGCTACTGGAACATCCCTGTGAGTGCGGCAGCGGCTTCCGGAATTTTTGGCAGTGTGTAGGGTGAACATCTGGGAGCAAGCAGAATATCCCCACGAGCGTGCAGAGGCTTCGGGCACATTGGGCAGTGCGTGAAGCAAACTTCTAGAAGCAACTGGAACATCCCTGGAGGCACGGCAGAGGCATAGTGCCCGTTTATCATTACACGGGATGAACTGCTGAGAGCGACCTGAAAATCCCCGTGGGCTTGGCAGAGGTGTCAAACACATTCGGCTATGTTTTCGTCCTTTGTGGCCAAGAGAACCGCAAAACATTGTGCCCTTTTTCTGTATAGTTGTTCAAGGGTACTTACCTCACAATGATGCACTGCATTGGTGGTGGATGCCTCCCACGTGCAGTCCTTTCCCATCCATTGGAAGTGCATGGCCATGGATTCATAGTCGAACATTATCTTTCCACCTCTATTTTGACTCCTTGAATTTGCATTGCTACTGCCTGGATCACTTGTGCGCACTTGAGCTTCTGTCCACTTGCCACTCTTACCTCAAAGGGTGCAATCCTTTTTGGACATAACCAGTTTTGTGTTGATGAAGTTATGGGTTGCCCCACTATCAATCAACACCAAAACATTCTTGTTGTTTATGGTTACAAACAACCTCATTGCAATAGGCTTGGTGGTTGCCCCTATTGCATGCAAGTTGATTTCTCCGTCTTCCGCATGATCTGGGGAGTGTACTGCCTCAGCTTCCTCCTCGCTATCCATGCGACTTTGGGCATTTGTACTGGCAATGAGGTTGCTGTCCAGAATACCTGACCTATTGCATGGAATCTCTGGATTTTTAATGTTCAATCTGCAACCCAAATAATCCTTGTTGTGTCCAGGGAATTGAGGGTCTAAAACAGGTGCAGATGATGGCGTTTGATCAATATTTGTGCCTTGCAAAACTTGCTGCATGCTATGCATATTTTCCACTGTAGTTTGAACAATGAATGGTCTAAAGGTCTGGTCTCTTGCAGCTTGTGAAGCTGTCCATGAAAGATTAGGAAGTCTTTCAATCTGGACAATAATATTATTAGAAACTTTGTCTTCTAATCCAGGTTTAGCCAACAAGGCAGATTGTGCCTGTTCTGGTGGATAATTTGTAGAAGCATGCACTTGTAATCCATATGATTCTGCATCCACTTTAATTTACTGTTCTTCCACTCTTGGTAGTGCTAAAGAAGATGTAGAAGTAGTAGCATAAACCTGAATAGATGAATCAGGATGTTTGGCAGATGCATTGTTTGACTCTTCACAAGACATCTGCATCTTTATCTTGGCATTTGGACACACCAAGTCATGTCCTGGAGCACTTGTGTCCTTAGTGTCGCCTTCATTTGGACGTGCATACGCATCTTTTGTGTGCAATTTTTTTCCCTCTGCTGTCATCAATTGAAATTGTTGATAATGAAATGTCATCAATTGTTCTCCAGATTGGCATCTTAGAAGGCAAAGATGAGTATTCCAAGTTCTCAACTGGTGCAGTACTCATAGAATTTGATGAAGGAAAGACTTGATTCCCATCAAACTTGGAGCAAATATTGGTGATGCTGGATGGGCCGAATCTGTCCATCAATTCTTATGTGAACCTTGTCATGCCAATCCTTCTACCTTCTCTGCCGTAGGTGGCCTTAAGCCAACACCACCATTGATTGGCCCTCCCACATAGGTGATAGGATGCAAAATCAACCCTTTCACCCCTCTCTACACCTTGTTTTTCAAAGTAGAATTCAGCTTTGGAGATCCATTTGTTTGGATCCCCTTTCTGAAGGTTGGGAATTCAATTTTTACCTTAGGTCTAGTGTAGTTGTTAGGGCTGTCGTAGTGCTGCCATTCCTCTCTCCTAGTTGTCTGCTAGGAATGCTGCCTGAATGACATGGTGATGTGCTGCCTCTTCAATTTGATGTTGATTGTGTTGATTTCTCAACTAGAGCACTAATTTGTTGGTGATCATGCTGTCTCTCAACAGGATTGTGATTGTGCTGACATCTCAATGAAAGCACCAATTTGTTTGGTCCTGATTTCTTGTGCCAACTTTTTTACACCTAGAGGTTAGCACGACCTTTAAAAACTCTCCTAATTTGCTGTCCTAATTGATCCTTAAGTTCTTTTCTTTGATTCTCATCCCCTAAGTTGTTTTTCAGGATTAACTAATGAATAAAAGATATGTTGGGTAGGCAAGACAACTCTTAAACATATCTCAACTTGCCTCGGTTGAAGAAGACAACTCTTGACTTCAACCTAAGCTCTTGAGTAAGGAAGACAACCTTGACTTAAACCCAAGTTATCTCAAGAAAACTCTTAAAAGATAACCAAAATATAAACAAGAATGTGAGCAAGAATGCTTACCTTTGATTCTTGATTAATGAATAAGAAAATAACAAAATTCGGAGCATATGAGCTCCTCACAAAAAATGGGTTGTATTTATAATCCTAAGACAGCCTTATCCTAATTTAATTAGTACTTAGGTTCTTTATTCACTTAGCATATGTTTTCCTAATTTAACAAGCTTTTCTAAGTCAACTAAAATATTATCAAGATAGACCTTATCCCATTGTTTCCTAATCCTACTAGGATTTTTGGTCTTTCTTGAATTCCTACTTTGACTAAATCTTTCTGTCCTTATCTTATCTTGTATTCTACAGTGGCTAGACTTTATCTTTGCTTTTCCTTCTAGAACTAGAACTCTCAATGCATATCCTTCTGCCCTTAGAATTCTCCTTGGCATGGATATCTTGCTGCTGCTGGAACTCTGCTTGGCATAGTTGTCCTTCTACTGCTGCTGGAGTTCTTCTTGATGCGATTATCTTCTTCTGCTGGAACTCCTATTGGTGTGAATGTCCTTTATTGATTAGGATTAAGTCAAATACTGGCCAGGCCTCACTGGAGGGCAGCACACCTGCTGTTGCCATGCTTGTTGTGCTCATTTTCTGGCCCATGCTCTCCTTTGCCGTCCGATTTTCTGCCCATTGCCTTTCCCGCATACTTAGGTTCTCAACAATCCCCCTTTCTTGAAGACTCACCTTGTCCTCAAGGTGAAAGTTGGAAAACTGCTGCTGGGATGTCATTATAGTCTTCCCAAACTTGTATGGGTAATGGCAAAGATTGTAACAATCCCTTGGTCTTGCCATCATCTGGTTTTATCCATGGGCAAATGTCACAACTGCTGTCTTTCTTTTTGACTTCTGCCTTGAATGCTTCCAACCAAAAGAATAGCTTGATCCACATGTAAGTACGGAACCATCCTAAATGTCCTCCTAAGAATAGCTTGGTGAACAGCTTTGCTCCATGTAACTCGTCCAGCATATCATCAATTGTTGGGATCGAAAAACGATCCTTGACAGTTGCTTGGTTGAGTGCCCGATAATTGGTGCAAAACCTCCAAGTTCTGTCTTTCTATCTAACAAGTAGAATGGGAGAAGAAAAAAGGGAAGTGCTAGGTTGGTCAATACCTTGCAGTAGCATCTCTTCCACTTGTGTTTCGATCTCGTTCTTTTGGAAGTGTGCATACCAGTAAGGTGCTACATTAATCACCTTGGTGCATCAATTGATGGGATGGCATGGTCATAATGTCTTGAGAGTGGTAGTCCTTGTGGCTCTCCTTAGACATCTTCGAATTGCTCCAGTAGGTTCCTTACTCCTATTGGTATGTCTTCGTGTGTATGATGTTCGGCTGTGTTTTCCTCCTTTATGGCCAAGAGAACCGCAAAACATTGTGCCCCTTTTCTGTACAGTCATTCAAGGGTACTTACCTCACAATGATGCACTGCATTGGTGGTGGATGCCTCCCATGTGCAGTCCTTCCCTTCCATTGGAAGTGCATGGCCATGGATTCATAGTTGAACATTATCTTGCCTATGGTTTTAAGCCAAGCGTTGCCTAAAACCACATCAAGACCTGCCAGGGCTAACACATGCAGTTCTGCCTCTATTTTGACTCCTTGAATCTGCATTTCTACTGCCTGGATCACTTTTGTGCACTTGAGCTTCTGTCTGCTTGCCACTCTTACCTAAAAGGGTGTAATCCTTTTTGGACATAGCTGGAGTGTTTTGACCTGTTTTATGTTGATGAAGTTATAGGGTGGCTCCACTATCAATCAACACCAAAATATTCTTGTCATTTATGTTTGTGAACAACCTCATTGCAGTAGGCTTGGTGGTTGCCCCTACTGCATGCAAGTTGATTTTGCCTTCTTTTGCATGATCTGGGGAGTATACTGCCTCGGCTTCCTCCTTGCTATCCATGCGACTTTGGGCATTTGTGTTGGCAATGGGGTTGCTGTCCAGAACACCTGACTTGTTGCATGGAATGTCTGGATCTTCAGTGTTCAAGCTGCAATCCAAATAATCCTCATTCTGTCCAGGGGAATTGAGGGTCTAAAACAGGTGCAAATGATGGCGTTTGATCAATATTTGTGCCTTGTGAAACTTGCTGCATGCTATGCATATTTTTCTGCTGCAGTTTGAACAATGAATGGTCTAAAAGGTCTGATCTCTTGCAGCTTGTGAAGCTGTCCGTGAAAGATCAGGAAGTCCTTCAATCTGGACAGGAATATGATTAGGAACTTTGTCTTCTGATCTAGGTTTAGCCAACAAGGCAGATTGGTCTTGCATAGTCCTTGTTGGAGTATTTTCTGGTGGATAATTTGTAGAAGCATTGGAATGTTCTTGCAATCCATTTGAAGACCTATTTGTTCTTGTATCCAATTTAATCTGCTGTCTCTCTATCCTGGTCAGTGCTAATGAATATGTAAATGGAAGTCCAGTGGAAACTATAGGAGCTCTTAAGTCATTGTTCTGCAACTGATATGGTAGAGATGTAGAAGTAGCAGCACGAACATGAATAGATGAATCAGGATGTTTGGTAGATGCATTGTTCGACTCTTCACAAGACATCTGCATCTTTATCTTTGCATTCGGACATACCAAGTCATGTCCTGGAACACTTGTGACCTTAGTGTCGCTATCATATGGAAGTGCATATGCATCTCCTGTGCACAATTCTTTTCCTCTACTGTCATCAATTGGAATTGTTGGTGATGAAACATCTTCACTTGCTCTCCAGATTGGCATCTCAAGAGGCGGAGATGAGTATTCCAAGTTCTGAACTGGTGTAGCACTCTTAGAATTTGATGAAGGAAAGACTTGATTCCCATCAAACTCAGAGCAAATATTGGTGATGCTGGAGGGGCTGAATCTGTTCATCAATTCTTGTGTGAACCTTGTCCAGCCAATCCTTCTACCTTCTCGGCCATATGTGGCTTTAAGCCAACGCCACCATTGGTTGGCTTTCCCACATAGGTGATAGGATGCAGAATCAACCCTTTCACCATTCTCTATACCTTGTTTCTCAAAGAATAGTTCAACCTTAGAGATCCATTCAATTGGATCTCCTTTCTCAAAGATAGGGAATTCGATTTTTACCTTAGGCTTGGTGTAGTAGCTAGGGCTGTCATAGTGCTGCCATTCCTCTCTCCTAGTTTTCTGCCAAAGTTCTGCCTCATGATGACTCTGCATTCTCCTTGGCTGCCATGCTGCTGGCCTTTGATCCAAGACCTCATTGTCACTGTACTCATCATAGGGGTCATGGGCTGGTGCAAATTCAGTGGCACCTCCCTTCTGTGTCCTAGACTCATCCAGCCTCTAGCCCTTTCTTGAGAGGGAAGCTGCTTATGATCATATTCATCCTCATGCACCTGGTGCCACGTGATTTTTAATTGACGCCTCCTAGACATTTGTGGCAGATTGCTGTTCTTGGCCTGCTCAGTTTGGACTTATTTTCCAGCCACTCGGGGTGTATCTTTCTTCAATTTTTCAAGAGAATGAATGATAGATGACAGTTGGTGTTTGATATCACCTACCTAGTCATGTATGGTGTGTTGTTCCCTCTCCAAGGCTAGGATTCTTCCAAAGTCCTTGTTAGTTCGCTGTTGTGGTGAGGGTGAATGCTGCCTGAATGACATGGTGATGTGCTGCCTCTTCAATTTGATGTTGAATGTGCTGATTTCTCAACGAGAACACCAATTTGTAAGGGTGATCGTGCTACCTCTCACTGAAAGCACCAATTTGTTGAGGGTCTCGATTTTTTCCCTAACTTTTCTACACCTTAGGGTTTAGCACACCTATTGGAATCCTTTCTAACTTGTTGTCCCGCTTGATTCTTGAGTTTTTTTTCTTATATTTATGTCCTCTAAGCTGTCCTTCGAGTTAACTAATTATATATATAAGGATATGTTGGATAGGCAAGACAACTCTTAAACCTATCACAACTTGCCTTGGTTGAAGAAGACAACTCTTAACTTCAACCTAAGCTCTTAAGCAAGAAAGACAACTCTTAACCATGTCTTAAGCCAAAGTTATCTTAAGACAACTCTTAAAGGATAACCAAAAAATAAGCAAGAATGTGAGCAAGAATGCTTACCTTTGATTCTTGATTACTGAACGAGAAAATAACAAAATTCGGAGCATATGAGCTCCTCACAAATAATGTGTTGTATTTATAGTCCTAAGATAGCTTTATCCTAATTTAACTAGTAATCATGTTCCTTATCCACTTAGGATATGTTTTCCTAAGTCAACAAGCTTTTCTAAGTCTACTACAACATTATCAAGATAGACCTTATCCATTGTTTCCTAATCCTACTAAGATTCTTGGTCTTTCTTGAATTCGTACTAAAACTGGAATTCCTACTTTGACTAAATCTTTGTGTCCTTATCTTATCTTATATTCTACAGTGGCTAGACTTTATCTTTGCTTTTCTTTATAGGACTAGGACTCTTAATGCATATTCTTCTGCCCTTAGAATTCTCTTTGGCATGGATGTCTTGCTGCTATTGGAACTCTGCTTGGCGTAGATGTCCTCCTACTGCTGCTGGAGTTCTTCTTGATGCAATTAGCTTCTTCTGTTGGAACTCCTGTTGGCATGAATGTCCTTCATTTATTAGGATAAAGTCAAATACTGGCCAGGCCTCACTGCACGGCTGCACATTTGATGTTGTCATGCTTGTTGAGCTCATTTTCTGGCCCATGCTCTCCTTTGCTGCCCCATTTTCTGCCTATTGCCTTTCTTGCATATGTAGGTTCTCAACACGAGCACGCAAGAAGCCGCTCCTGTGCCTGCAGGATTGTCCTGGTCGCTCCCTGAAGTTTAACCTGCAAACTGCTGAACTGTTGAGAACCTAAGGTTATCTTTTAAGAGTCGTCTTAAGATAACTTCTGCTTAAGACAAGGTTAAGAGTTGTCTTCCTTGCTTAAGAGCTTAGGTTGAAGTCAAAAGTTGTCTTCTTCAACTAAGGAAAGTTGTGATAGGTTTAAGAGTTGTCTTGCCTATGCAACATAAATCTAAGAAAAGAACTCAAGAATCAAATGGGACAGCAAGTTAGGAAGGCTTATTATAGGCATGCTGACCCCTAAGGTGTAGAAAAGTTGGGGAAAAAAATTGGGACCCCAACATGAAAGCACCCGATGCCGTGGCTGTGCCCACAGGGATGTTACGGTCGCTTTTGGAAGTTCATCCTGCACACTGCCAAACATGCCTGGTGCCGTTGTCACGTGCCAGGATTGTTTTGGTTGCTCCTAGAAGTTCATCCCATGCAGTACCGAATGCACTCAACGACGTTGCTGTGCCTGCAGGGATTTTCAAGTTACTCCCAGAAGTTCACCTGGTACAGTGCTGAATGTGGTCGAAGAACCTGCCTTGTTCGCGGGGATGTTCTGGTTGCTCTCGGAAGTTTGTCCCGCGCACTGCCGAATGTGACCAATCTGCTGCCGTGTCTGCGGGAATGTTCTGGTTGTTCCTGGAAGCTCCTCCCAGGCACTTCCAAAAGTGCCTGATGCCTCTGCCGTGCCAGCAGACATGTTCTGGTCGCTTTCAGAAGTTCATTCTGTGCATTACAGAACATGCCCGACACCGATACCAAGCCGGAGGAGATGTTCTGGTCACTGCTGGAAGTTCATCCCGTGCACTGCCGAACGTACCGGACACCACCACTGCATGCCTTCAGGGATGTTCTAGTTGCTCTCAGAAGTTCATCCTGTGCACTGCCGACCGCGCACAAAGCTGCTACCATGCCGCGGGATTGTTCTAGTCGCTCCCCAAAGGTCGTCCCGCATGCTGCCGAGCGTGGCCGATGCTGCAGCTGCACCCACGGGGATGTTCTGGTCACTCTTGGAAGTTCATCCAGCACACTAACAAACGTGCCATAGGCCGCTGCAGCGCCCACAGGGATGTTCTGGTCACTCCCAGAAGTTCGTCCTGCACACTGCCAAATGTGTCCGACTCCACTGCTGTGCCTGCGAGGATGTTCTGGTCGCTCTAGAAAGTTCATCATGCGCACTGTTGAATGCACACAAAGCCACTACTGCACCCATGGGATTGTTTTGGTTACTCCACGAAGGTCTTTCCACGCACTGCCAATCTGTGAAGACCTTACAAGGCAAACATAGCATGAGTGCATGTGCGCAAGGCGCCAAGCAGCAAGAGAGGCAGCAACAGGCAAGAAAGTTCGTGCAACAAGCATGCACATGGCATGCAGTGAAGCACTGCCAGGTTCTAACTCTGTTTTAATTGACTGCAAAAATCCAAGCCAAGAAGAACAGCAGCATTGGCAGGACACGCATGATGCAATCCAACCAGAAGGACATGGACAGCATGAAGGACTCCAACAGCAGCAGGACGTCATGGCAGGTTTGACTTCAACAAGATGATCACGTCAAAGAGAGTCTTGGAATGGAAGGACACACCATATGGAAGTCCTAATCCTAGAAGGAAACAGCAAGATGAAGGTCAGCAGCTGTAGGAGAGGAGATCAGATAAGGACAGAAAGATTTAGTCAAAGTAGGAAATCTAGTCTAAGTAGGAATTCAAGAAAGACCAAGAATCCTAGTAGGATTAGGAAACATTGTGCTAAGGTCTATCTTGATAATGTTTTAGTTGTCTTAGAAAACCTTGTTGACTTAGGAAAACATATTCTAAGTGGATAAGGAACCAAGTACTAGTTGAATTAGGATAAGACTGTCTAAAACTATAAATACAGCCCATTATTTGTGAGCATAAAGATATACTCCGAATTTTGTATATTTGAATTCATTAATCAAGAATCAAAGTTACCATTCTTGCTTCTATTCTTGTTTATATGTTGGTTATCTTTTAAGTTTTGTCTTGAGATAACTTGGGCCTAAGGCAAGGTGAAGAGTTGTTTTCCTTGCTTAAGAGCTTAGGTTGAAGCCAAGACTTGTCTTCTTCAACCAAGGCAAGTTGTGATAGGTTTAAAAGTTGTCTTGCCTATCCAACATATCCTTTATACATTAGTTAATCCCGAAGGACAGCTTAGGGGACGTAGATCTAAGAAAAGAACTCAAGAATCAAATGGGACAGCAAGTTAGGAGTGGTTTTAGTAGTCGTGCTGACCCCTAAAGTGTAGAAAAGTTGGGAAAAAAAAATTGGGACCCCAACAGAATCGTGGCCAATGCTGCTACTGTCCCTGTGAGGATGTTTTGGTCGCCCTCAAAAGCTCATCTCGGGCACTGCCAAATGCGCCTGAGGTTGATGCCGCGCCAGTGGGGATGTACTGATTGCTCCCAGAAGTTCATTCAGCAGACTGCAAAGTACACCCGACACTGCATAATGTGCCTGATGCCGCTGCCATGCCCATGTGGATGTTCTGATCTCTCCCGAATGTTTGCCCTGTGCATTGCCAAACATACCTAGTGCCATGGCCCTACTTGCAAGAACATTCTGATCACACCCAAAATTTCATTCCACACACTCCTGAACATGCCCGATGCCACTGCCATGCCTGCAGGGATGTTCCACTCGCTCTCAGAAGTTCATGATGCACACTACCGAATGCACCCAATGCCACTGCTGTGCCCACGGAGATATTCTGGTCACTCTTGGAATTTTTCCCCGCGCACCACCAAACATGCACAAAGCTGCTGCCATGCCTGCAGGATTGTTCTGGTCGCTCCAAGAAGTTTTTCCTGTGCACTGCTGAACTCGAATGATGCTGCTGCCACGCTCGACGTGATGTTCCGGTCGATCCTGGAAGCTCATCCTGCATACTCTTGAATGCACATGATGTCACTGCCATGCATGCAGGATTGTTCTGGCCACTCCCGGAAGTTCGTACCATGCCCTGTCGAACACACCAGACACCGCTGTCATGCCTGCAGAATTGCTCTGGTCGTTCCTGGAAGTTTGTGCTGCGCACTGCTGAACACGCCAGGTGCCGCTACTGCATGTGGTTATTATTCTGGTCACACCTAAAAGTTCATCCCGCACATGGCTGAACATGCCCGATGCCACTGCCATGCCTGCAGGGATGCTCCGCTCGCTCTCAGAAGTTCATGATGCACACTGCTGAATGCCACTGCTGTGCCCACAGAGATATTCTGTTCACTCTTGGAATTTTGCCCCGTGCACTACCAAACATGAACAAAGCTGCTGCCATGACCGCGTGATTGTTCTGGTTGCTCCAAGAAGTTTTTCTCGTGCATTGCTGAACTCAACTGATGCCGCTGCCACGCTCGACGGGATGTTCTGGTCGATCCTGGAAGCTCATCCCGCATACTTTTTAACGCACATGATGTCACTGCCATGCATGCAAGATTGTTCTGGCCACTCCTGAAAGTTCATACCATGCCCTGTTGAACACTCCGGACACCGCTGGCACTCCTGCAGAATTGTTCTGGTCACTCCTGGAAGTTTGTGCGCACTGCCGAACATGCCAGGTGCCGCTACTGCATGCGGTTATTATTCTGGTCACTCCTGGAAATTCATCTCGTGCATTGCCAAGCACGCTTGACACCGATGCCATGCCTGTATGGATGTTCCGGTCACACCCAAAAGTTTGTCCCACTCACTGCCGAACGCAACTGACACCACTTCCATGCTCACAGGGATTTTTCCGATCGCTCCCCAAAGTTTGTCCCAGCACTGCCAAATGCACCTTCCATCATTGCCTTGTCCACGGGGATGTTCCAGTCACTCCCCGAAGTTCATCCCATGCATCACCAAACGTGCTCGGCCCTGCTTCCATGCCCGCATGATGTTCGGTTGCACCCAAAAGTTCGTCTCGTGCACTGCCAAATGGCCACAATGGCGCTGCCTCGCCTGCATGGATGTTTTGGTTGCTCCCGGAATTTTTCCTCGCGCACTGCCGATTGTGCCCAATACCGCTGCGGTAACCGCAAGGATGTTCCGGTCGCTCACAGAAGTTCATGCTGCACACTGCCGAATGTTCTTGATGCCAACACCTCTGTTGCACCTGGAAGGAGGCTCTGGTCACTCCTAGAAGTTTGTTCCATGCACTGCCGAATGCAAATGACACCACTACTGCACCCACGGGGATGCTTTGATCGCTCATGGAAGTTCATCTGGCGTAGTGCCAAACATGCCTGACGCTGCTGCCACACCCACAGGGATGCTCTAGTTGCTGGTAGAAGTTTGTCCCACGCATTGCTGAACATGCCCTACACCGACACCTCAGCTGCGCACGCGGAGATGTTCGGATCGCTCCCAGAAGCTCGAGCCATGCACTGCTAAATACAACCACTGCCGCTGCTGCACCCATGGGGATGTTTCAGTTGCTCTAGGAATTCATGCTGTGCATCATTAAATGCAGCCGTTGCCGTTGCTGCACGATTTTCCGGTTGATCCTTGAAGTTCATCCCACGCACTTCCGAACATGCATGACACCACTGCCGTGCCCATGGTATTGTTCCAATTGAACTCGGAAGTTTGTCCTGCGCACTGCCAAACCTGCACAAAGCCACTGCCACACCCGCAAGATTGTTCCAGTCACTCCCCAAAGTCCTTCCCATTCACTGGTGAACATGGCTGATGGCACTGCTGTGCTCGAGGGATTAACCCCAAAGTTTGTCCTGCGCACTGCAGAATGCACCCAATGCCACTGTCTCACCCGCAGGGATGCTCCAGTTGGTACTTGACGTTCGTCCCATGCATGGATGAAAGTGCCTGACACTGCTGCCCCACCATTGGGGTTGTTCAGGTCACTCCTAGAAGCTTGTGCCACGCACAGCTGAATGTGTCCGACGCCACTGCCATGCCCACTGGGATGTTCAGGTCACTCCTAAAAGCTCATGCCGTACACGGCCAAATGCCCCCGACCCCACTGCCATGCCCACTTCAATGTTCCGATTGCTCCCATAAGTTCATCCTGTGCACCAAACCCGCACTAAACCGCTGCCATGCCCATGGGATTGTTCCATTCGCTCCTTCAAGTTCTTACTGCACACTGATGAACGTGCCCAAAGCCGCTGCCATGGTCGTGGATTCCTGTCACTCCCCAAAGTTTGTCCCACATGCTGCCAAACGTGACCAATGCTGCTGCTGTGCCCGTGGGGTTGTTTCCATCAATCCAAGAAGTTCATCCCGCGCACCACTGAATGCGATCAATGCTGCTGCCATGCCCACGGGGATGTTCTGGTTAATCTCGAAAGTTTGTCCTGCGCACTGCCCAATGTGCAGAATGCCATTGCCGAGCCTGTGGTATTGTTCCTGTCACTCTCATAAGTTTGTCTCGCGCACTCCGAATGTGCCAGACGCTGCCGTTGTGCCCATGGGATTGTTCCGGTCACTCCTCCAAGTTCATTCCATGCACTACCAAATGTGTCCAATGCCACATCCACACTCACTGGGGTGTTCTGGTCACTCCCGAAAGTTCATCTTACGTACTGCTGAATGCAACTGACTCCGTAACCACACCCACAAGGTTGTTCCAGTTGATCCTAGAAGTTTTTCCTGCACACTGCTGATTGAAGATGGTGTTGCTGCGCACCCACGGAATTGTTCTGGCCACTCTTGGAAGTTCCTCTCGTGCACTGCTGAATGCGCAAGCCGCCGCTGCCGTGCCTGCAGGATTGTTCCAGTTGCTCCCCAAAGTTTGTCCCGTGCACTACCAAACACAACAGATGCTGTTTGCCGTGCCCGTGTGGATGTTCCAGTCACTCTCGGAAGTTTGTCCTATACACTACCAAACATGACCGATGCCACAACCACGCCCACGTGGATGTTCCCGTCGCACCCTGCCCAATGCCGCTGACACACCCATGGGGATACTCCGGTCGCTCTCAGAAGTTCATCCCGTGCACTGCCAAAGCTATCCCAAAGATGCTCCAGCTGTCCAACTTTTGTAAAAGTAGATGCTCAATTATTGTAATAGCACTCATCCCACGCACAAAAGTTTGTTCTTAGTTTT
The DNA here is from genome assembly GCA_019650275.1 of Xylocarpus granatum. Lineage (NCBI taxonomy): Eukaryota > Viridiplantae > Streptophyta > Magnoliopsida > Sapindales > Meliaceae > Xylocarpus > Xylocarpus granatum. Next base: position 59,662 of record BNST01002894.1, read on the forward strand.
GAGGGAGTTGTACAAAACTTGATTTTACCTCCCCGAGCAACTAAGCTTGAACTCTAATTTATACTAGACCTAAAGCTAAATTGAACACTACTACAATAATGGAGCATCTACTTTTACAAAAGTTGGACAGCTGGAGCATCTTTGTTATAGCTTTACTTTTCCACTAAAAAGTAATCTGTCTTCTTTTGATCATAACTCTACTTTTAACTTGGCACCGAAAGAAGGCTCATCTTGTTATGGTAATGGAGCATCTTGAGTGGGGTCTAATGTCTTCCACTTTGAAGATCATGTCTTGACCAATAATTCAGATCCAATTTTGATTAAAAATCAAAAAGATCGTGGTTGGTAAACGAATCATCTTCATGGTTGTATCCTATGGGTGATTGAGCGTCGGATTTCTTTTTTCACAATTCCTCAAAATGTCATAGGGTCATTTTCTTCAATTACAAATTCATAGGATCAAACTTGCTGCAGGAACACTGGACTTACCAACAGTCTCACTGCCTCCTTCGAGTCTTACTACTGGGAACACCTTTAGGCTTACCAACACACTCATGATTTTAACCTGTTACTTGCTTGATCTTCAAAACTTGAAATATCATAAAAGTGTCGATATTTCATCTTGTGGTCTCGTTCTTATTTGGGCTAAATACGATAAAGTACAATACTTAATACTACTATATAACACATTCAAATATTTTGATCATAGCTGTTGATATAATAAATGATCGCATGTTGATCCGTCAATGAATAATGTATTGTACACTTAAGAGTACAAAAATTCCTAATGGATTCTTGATTGTATGCCATCTTGTAGATAGATTGCTCATGGATGATATCTGGCTCTTCAATGGATCAGAAGTAGTCGAGCACAATTTTGATATAGTTGACTAGATGAGTAAAGTGGAAAGTAAGTTGATGGTCTTCAAATTGAGCAATGAAGGTTGAGATTGGAGGGTATGGATGGAGAATGTTTTGTAAAACTTTGTGGCGCATGGTAGGTTATTGATAAAATTTTTTGAGAGATTGAGCTTTTAGGAGAAGGTTTTCTTAACTTATGCACTCAGTGTTTGAAGCATTTCATCACTCTTTCTTCCCTTGTAAGAATTCCCTTGTGAGATAAAACAATTGATAAATGATTGTTGAATAATTTTTTTGAGCACCGAGCTAAATAGCAGAATGATATCTAGCTATTGATTCTTTGATTGAGCCATCTAATCTCTATTTCAGTATCCAACCATGTCCTATCTCTAATGCATCTGTCTTTACGATGAGACTAGCACTAGGGTTAGGCAGGGTTAAACATGGGATAATTTTGACTTTATCTTTGATCATCTTGTCTACCTAGGTATGTTGATCAGACCATGCAGGTGGATTTTTTCTTAAGCCTATTGAACAGTGGTTGACAAATTGTCCTAAGGTTTGGAAAGAAATCAGCTACATAATTAAGACATCTTAAAAATCTCTGTAAGTGTGTTCTATTCTTAATTTCATTTGGAAATTTTAAAGCAAATTCTATTGATCTATTTATAGGTTGAATTGTACCTTTGTAGATTTCATGTCCTAGAAATCCAACTCTAATTTGGAACAATTTCATCTTAGTGGCAAATACCACTAACCATTCTGTTTGATCACTTTAAGGAAAATTTGCAAACGTTTGAAATGTTGATCAATGGATTTCAAAAAGATGAGAACATCATCTATGTAGACTATTGAAAATTGAGAATATGGGTTGAGAATATCATTCATAATATTTTGAAATTCAGATGGAGCATTTTTGAGTTCGAAGAGCATTACATTCCATTCGTAATGTCCAAAGGGTATAGTAAAGGCTATCTAATCTTGGGCATTAATCTAGATTTGCCAAAATCGTGATTTCATGTCAAATTTAGAAAATATGATAGAATCATATAATCTATTTGGCAAGTCTCTTTTGTTTGGAATAGGATACCTAATCCATTAGAGCACTTTGTTGAGGGTTTGTAATTGATGACTAGGCATAGGACACTACGCTCGATTTCTGAGTTTTTGTTCACATAGAAGGTTGGACAACTCCAAGGTGACTTGGATGGACAGATGAGATTTTTCGACAACAAATCATTAATCTCTTTTTTGCAATGTTCAAGGAGGTCATAATTCATTTGAATAGGCCTTGCTTTGGTTGGAATGTCTCTCTCATGAAAATATTTTTCATAAGGGAGTTGGACAATATGCTTTTTCCTTTCCCAAAAAACATTGGGTAGGCCCAAGCATATTTCCTTTTGAAAATGTTTTTTGAAGCTCGTGAATCCTTGTCTGAATGAGTGGATTCCTTAGCTAGCTTTCTACTCTGGCATGATTGAGTTCTTTTTATAAAGCTAGCACATGTGATTCCTTATGTTGGATAAGGTTGATCTGTTAGCTTATTGAGTTTTGTTGGAACATGTGAATGTTTTTTTGACTAATGACAAACAAAAAGTTGAAAGACACCTTGATACCTAGTACCTTAGTGTGGATTCCTCTGTCCTCTACTTGAAAAGGATAGATTTGGGTAAGGAACAAAATTCCTAAAATGATATTTTGAGAAAGATTTTTGGCCAAAATAAAACTACTATGAAAGCAATAATTTTGATTGCAAACTTGTGCATTGGAAAGTTTATACTAATGTTTAGGTTTGAACCATTAGCACTATTGAGACATTCATAGGTCTTCTCATAATATTGGGTAGGAATTATTCCTTCTCGAATACAGTTTTGATCTGCTCTAGAATCAACTGATGCAGTGGTGTAGATAGAGAAACTATTTCCTCTATGTAAGGAAATATTGACATACCATTTTTAAAACTTAATCCTATTGATCAAATGGATAAAACCATCATTATCTAATGGTCGATTTGGCAAAGGTGAAGGTTCAAATGGTTTACTATTACTGCTTTCAGCTTGCTGATTTGCAGTTCGAACAACATTTCTAGAGTTTTCTAACAACTCTATCCTGACATCGGTCTAAAGCTGTTAAAGTTGTTAATTATTGACTTATTTTTTCAAGTCTTTGATTTGGGATTTTCGGAGTTTAACTTCTTCTTGAAGTTCTCCTGTGGTTACCTACTTGAACAGATTTTGAGTAGGGTCTTTTTCAAAACTTTTATTGAGATTGAAAGGCTCTGGGGTATTAGCCTATTGTTCACGAGGAATGATTTCCCTAAGGTCAAGCAAATATTTTCTTTTAAGTTCTGGGTCATCTATTTTGTCTATGATATCAAGTAGAAACTATTTATCAACTTTGTTTCTACTGATCATATTAAGATGAGAACAATTACAAATATTTTCCAAACAATTGCAACTTTGAATTGACTTGCTACCACTAGTGGTTTGATGTATTTGTTGAATGAGCTCATCTAAAGACTTAGAAGATTGAACACTGAACTCTTGACTAAGAAAAAGTTGAGAAAACTTGGATCTAAGATTTTCTTAATCCTTGAAGATTTCATTGATCTTAGATTTGGTTCTACAGTGGGTAGGTGTGGCCTAAATTCTTACAAGTCTAACAAACAATATTCTTGTTTTTGGGCTCATAATTCTTCCTATGCTTCTTGGGCCTTGAATAGTATTGATCCTGGTTTTGGTCATTTTGTTTCCTAGGCTTGGTATAGTAAGAAATTTGCTTAGACTTAAATTTCTTTCTACAAGATGGAGCCTAATGTTGTCATATCCATATTGAGCATAGAAGTTTCCTACAACTTGACTAAAAGAAAACTTATCAATTTTCCTTTTTTCCTTTTGTTCTTGACAGAGGGCTAAGCCTTCCTTTTTGACAAACACAAAAAGTTGACCATAAATTATTGAATTCCATGGGATTGATCCTCCTCCCATGAATTCAACTAACGTTTTGAGAATTTTATCACTAAAAAGCCTAGGTAATCTTGCAACAAATCATTCTTTCCATAAAGAAGCATTGCAATCCTAACGTTGGAAGATATGTGTGACAAAACATCTTTGTACGAGGAGAAAGCCCCTAGGGTTAGACACCTAAGATTGGTCAAAACTATTTTTGAGCTTTGTAGTTCCTCTTGTGGGTTATCTATGTAGTGCATCCCTATGGTATGAACTAACACTTCTATGACATTTTGCTTCTTATGTTCTTCCATGAAACCATGATCATCTTCTACTTGATATTTTTCTACATGGTTAAGAATATTCTCCTAATTTAGATTACTTAAACTATTGTCCCACCAATAGCGTAAGGAACCTGTAAAACCTGCAACAATATAACTTTTTGCAGTATGATCAGAATGTTTGAGGGCTTTGTAGGCCAAAGAGACCATACCTATCTCTTAGAGGAAATTCATAACCAAATACTCATATTTACCATCTATGTTCCATTTACAAATTGCTTCACCTGTGTATTGAGTACTTGTGAATTTTGAGCATTCTTCATATTAAATGCATGGGGGGGTTAGTCTAGGATAATAATTCCTAGTTAAATCATTTTTGAACTTGGGTCTAGATAGACATTGAACCTTATTAACCTGGATGGGTTCATTGTCACTGGATTGGACTTAGTTTGGGCCTTCATCTATCGCATTGATATTCGATTTGGAAGATCTTAGAAGTTAAGCTAACTGGTTATTGATTTGATCCAAAAGTTCTACTTTTCTAAAAGTAAGAGGTTCTTTGGATGTTGAAGGCAGATTATATTGTTTGAACAAAAGCATAGATATGTTTGAGGGAAATTGGGCCTGCTGTTTGGGCTGAAGGTTGTCTAATTTATCCTCTATATGACTATCCTAATTGGCTACTCTATGAAGGATTTGGCTTGGAAAATTGTTCTGTTCATAAACCTTTTTGACTTCACCTAAGGTTAATGACTCAGAATTCGAAGCCCAGTAGAGGGAATTAGGACAATTGAAAATTGAATCTTTTTAAAATTGGAAATTAATTGAATTGAAAAAATTCAAAAATAAAATTTGATTTTGAAATTTAAAATCAAATTGATTAATTTTGAAACACAAAATTGTTGAAAAAGGATTTGTTAAATTGAACTACTGAAATAGTACAAAAGTTTGTGCTTAGTTTTTAAAGAGTTGTCCAAAACTTGATTTTGCCTTCTCGAGCAACTAAACTTGAACTCTAATTTACACTAAACCTAAAGCTAAATTGAACACTATTACAATAATTGAGCATATACATTTACAAAAGCTAGACAATTGAAGCATCTTTGGGACAACTTTACTATTCCACTAAAAAATAATTTGTCTTCTTTTGATTATAACTCTACTTTTAACTAGGTACCAAAAGAAGCTTCGTCTTGTTGTGGTAATGGAGCATCTTGAGTAGGGCCTAGTGTCTCCAACTTTGAAGATTTTATCCTAAGCAATAATTCAAATCTAATTTTGATTAAAAATCAAAAGGATTGTGGTTGGCAAATGAATCATCCTCAAGGCTGGATCCTGTGGATGATTGAGCGTCAAGTTTTTTTTTCACAATTCCTCAAAATGTCATAGGACCATTTTCTTAAATAACAAATTCATAGGATCAAACTTGTTGCAAGAACACTGGGCTTACCAATGGTCTCACTGAATCCCTCGGTTCTTACTGCCGAAAACACCTTTATGCTTACCAATGCACTCACAGATTTTAACCTGTTACTTGCTTGATCTTCAAAACTTGAAATCTCAAAAAAGTGTCAATAATTCATCTTTTGGTCTCGTTCTTATTTGGACTAAATACGATAAAGTACAATACTTAATACTGCTATATAACATATTCAAATATTTTGATCATAGCTGCTGATATAATAATTGATCGCATGTTGATCCATCAGTGAATAATGTATTGTACCCTTAAGAGTACAAAAATTCTCGATGGATTCTTGATTGTATGCCATCTTTTAGATAGCTTGCTCATGGATGATATCTGGCTTTTCAATGGACTAAAATAGTCGAGCATGATTTTGATATAGTTGACTGGATGAGCAAAGTGGAAAGTAAGTTGATGGTCTTTAAATTGAGCTATGAAAGTTGATATCGAAAGGTCTTAATGGAGAATGTTTTGGAAAGATTTGTGGAGCGTGGTAGGTTATTGATAAAAATTTTTGAGAGATTGAGCTTTTTTGAAGAGGGTTGAGCTTTTAGGAAAGGGTTTTCTTCACTTATGCGCTAACTATTGAAGCATTTGATCACTCATTCTTCCCTTGTAAGAATTCCCTTGTGAGATCATGTCTTTTGATGTTTTTGGGAATCTGTAGATTCCTAAATTTCAACAATTCTCGTTGGTGCGGTAGAGGCTTCAGGAACGTTTGACAGTGTGTGGGACGAATTTTTGGGAACGACTGAAACATTGCCGTGGGCATGGCAAAGGCATCGGACACGTTCGACACTACACCAGACGAACTTCCGAAATTAACCGAAACATCCCCGCGGGCACGCCAGGGGCTTTGGCCACATTCGACAGTGAGTGAGATGAACGACCGGGAGCAACTTGAACATTTGTTGACGTGGAAGCTATGTCGGGCGCGTTCAGCAGTGTGCGTGTGGAACTTTAATGAGCGACTGGAACATTCTGTAGTACACAGGACAAACTTTCGGAAGCAATAGAAACATCCCTACAGGTGCAGCAGTGGCATCGGGCATGCTAGTCAGTGCTCAGGATGAACTTTTGGGAGCGACTAGAACATACCCGCCAGCGAGTAGAGGCATTGGGCACGTTTGGCAGTGCGTTACAAACTTCCAGGAGTGACTGGAGCATTCTTGTGGGAGTGGCAGAGGCATTGGGCTCATTTGGCAGTGCATGGGACAAACTTCCGAGAGCAACTAGACCATCCCCATGGGTGCAGCAGAGGCTTCGGGTGCATTCACCAGTGCATGGGATGAACTTTCGTTAGTGCATGGGATGAACTTCTAGGAGCGACCAGAACATCCCTGTGGGTACAGTAGAGGTTTCGGACACGCTGTGCAGTACATGGAACGAACTACTGGGAGTGACCAAAACATCCCCGTGGGCGGGGCAGAGGCGCTGGGTGTGTTTGGCAGTGTACAGGACAAACGTCCGGGAGCAACTTAACATCCCTACGAGCGAGGCAGAGGCGTCGCGCACATTTGGTGGTTCGTAACATGAAGTTCTGGGAGCAACTGAAACATCCTTGCATGCATGGTGGCAGTGTTAGGCGCATTTTGCAGTGCGTGGGACGAACTTTGGGAGTGGCCAGAACATCCCACAGGTGTGGCAGAGGCTTCGGGCACATTCAGCAGTGGACGGAATGAATTTTTGGGAGCGACCAAAACATTCCTGCAGGCACGGCAGCGACATCAAACACATTCAGCAGTAGATGGGATGAACTTCCAGGTGCAACCAGAACATCCTCACAGGCGCGGTTGAGGCTTCAGGCAGGTTGGGAGCTTCTGGAACATCCCTACGGTTCGGCAGCAACGTCGGTCATGTTCGGCAGTGCATGGGACAAACTTGCAAGAGGTGTCAGACATGTTGGTAGTGCACAGGATGAACTTCATGGAGTGACTGTAATATCCCCGTGGGCACGGCAGTAGCGCCGAACATGTTCGGCAGCGTGCAGGATGAACTACTGGTAGCAACCAGAACATCACTGTATAAGACAACCTTTACTGTACCCTTTAGACATTAAGAATGGAACATAATGCCCTTTAGACTTAAAAATGCTCCATTTGAATTTCAAAATATTATGAATGATATTTCTTAGTCTACATAGATGATGTTCTCATTTTTTCAAAATGTATTGATAAACATTTACAGATATTTCTTAGGGTGATCAAATAGAATGGTTTAGTGGTATCTATCGCTAAGATGAAATTGTTCCAAACCAAAGTTAGAATTGTGGGCCATGAAATTTATAGCAGTATTATTCAATCAATAAATAGATCTATAGAATTTGCTTCAAAATTTCCTGATGAGATCAAGAATAGAACCCACTTACAGAGTTTTTAGGATCTCTTAATTATCTAGCTGATTTCTTCCCAAACAGTAGGACTATTTGTTAACCATTGTTTAATAAACTTAAAAAGAATCTGCTCACATGGTCTGATCAACATACCCAAGTAGTCAAGATGATCAAGGATAAGGTCAAAATTATCCCTTGCTTAGCCCTGCCTAACCCTAGTGCTAGTCTTGTTATATAGACAGATGCATCAGAGATAAGATATGGTGGGATACTCAAACAGAGAAACCAAAGAATCAATAGTTAAATATCATTCAAGTATTTGGCTTGGGGTGCACAATAATTATTCAACAATTAAAAAGAAAATTTTATCAATTGTATCATGTGTCATGAAATTTCAAGATGATTTGGTCTACAAGACTTTCTTTTGCGGATTGATTGCAAGTTTGCAAAAAAAGTTTTGGAAAATGATGTCAAAAAACTTGTCTCAGAACATATTTTCACCAGATGGCAAGCAATTTTATCAAATTTTGATATCTTAATTGCCTATATAAAGGGTGAGGAGAATTTCCTACCAGATTATCTCACAAGGGAATTCCTACAAGGAAAGAAAGAGTGTTCAAATAGTTCAAACACTAAGTATGTGCATAAACAACATCAGTGATGAGAAATAGAAAATGAAAGCTCAAGATTATGCCATGAAAGCTCAAACAAGTAAACATCACTTAATTCCCACTTCTCAATTCCAATCTTTGTCTTATTCAAATCTGCTCAAATCTCAAAGGTCTCCTACCCGACCTGGGTGTTTTACCCAAAAGAAGCGCTCGTCTAGCCCAAAATCTCTTTATCACACTAAAGCTCAAAAGGAACATATTCAAATTACTCCTCACAAACAACCTGTTTAAAGAAAAGAAGCTCACAACCTTGCTCGTAAACTGTTCCAATGAGATGCCCAATACTTGACCTCTCCACCTCTCAAAAATCGTAAATTCTATGAGTTGATCATTGTGGATACTAACTCTGTAGAAATTACACACTGCAAAGATCCAACCAACCTTGATCAAATTATCTACTCAATCTGTAAAATTAAAAAGATAATCTGTTCAAGTGAATTCATTTCAATTCATGTAGAGAAAGTATTCTCTATAAATTTTATGCCTAAAGGTTTCAATTACATGGACTATCAAAATGCATGGTATAATGCATTCTTTGTACAACCATATGATCATTTGTGGTTCTTTTGGTTCCATGAACAATGCCTAAAAATCTTGATACCATCATGGTTCCAAATATTGTGGTATTACTTTGGACCAGACTGCTCAATTTATCCAGAAAAGATCAATAATCTTTCAATGCCTTGGTATATCAAAAATGTCTGTTCCCAGTAGATGTTTATGCCAGAGCTCAAGTTCCACATAGATTTTCAAGTTCCATGGATATTATCTTGGAATTATTTTGTGGAACCCTTTTACCCAAATTGCAATCTCTCCTTGGTAAGAGAATTCAGGATCAAATGGTGGGATAAGTTTGATATGAGAAGAGTTGAATTGGTGGTTATGACAAAGTGGCTTAAGGAAGGCAAACACCTACAGAAGGTAATTCCAAAGATTCATTTGCCTCTAGAATCTCACCAGCCTACCAGTGCAGCCTCACCATCCACTCCAACAAGCAAGTTTCAACTTTTGTGCTCTACTAATAGAAAGAAGAAAAAAATTTTATCGAAAGATTTTTGAAGAATTAGTCAAACAAATGGAAGATGACGATGCCTAGTCATCCACAAGATCAAGCCTTGAAGATGACCCATTTGCCAACCACACTCCTTTTGATTTTTGATCAATTGGATCTAAATTATTGCTCAAGAATAAAATGATCAAAGTGGGAGACACTAGGCCCCACAAAAGATGCTCCATTATCACAACAAGACAAAGTTTTTTTGGATGGAAAAGAAAAGAGGCTTAATGATCAAGTGAAGACAAAACTTCTTTCGGCCAAGTCAAAAGATGCTCCATGATGAAAAGAAGACAAACTACTTTTTAGTGGAAAAAAAGATGCACCAGCTTTAGGAAAAGTAGATACTCAATAAATTATAATAATTTTAATAGTGATCAATTTAGCTTTAGGAGTTGTATAAATTAAAATTCAAGCTTAATTGATCAAGGACACAAAATTATCAACTCTCAAAAAATTAAGCAAACCTTGTACATCTTTTAATGCCTTAATATTTCAATAAAATACATTTTCCAAAATTGTCCAAGATTCAAATTACTTTTAAAGTTCAATTTCAAAATTTTATATTACAATCTCAAATTTAATTTTTAAACTCAATTTTAATTATCAAATATTTTTTATTCCTCTTGATTCCTTTCTGCTCCTGCGAGGATGTTTGGGTCAGTTTTGGAAGTTCATCCTATGCACTGCCAAACGCGTCTGATGCTGTTGCCGTGCCTGTGGGGATGTTCCTGTCGCTTGCAGAAGTTTGTAGCTCGCATGGCTGAATGCACCCGATGCCCCAGCTGCGCCCATTGGGATGTTCTGCTCGCTCCAAAAAATTCGTCCCACGCACTGCTGAACGTGTCTGATGCAGCTGCTGTGCCCGCGGGGATGTTTCGGTCACTCCTAGAAGTTTGCCCCGAGCATAGCCGACCCCATCTGGTTCCTCTGCTGAGACCATGGGAATTTTCCAGTTGCTCCCGAAAGTTCAGGTCACTGCTGAATGCACCTGATGCCACTGCCATGCCAGCGGGGATGTTCTGGTCGCTCCCATAATTTCGTTCAGTGCACTGTCGAACGTGTCTAATGCCACTGCCACAACCGCTGGAATGTTCCAGTCACTCCTCAAAGTTCAACCCGAGCACTGCCGAACACGTCCGATGCCACTGCCAAGCCAGTGAGAATTTCTGGTCACTGCCGGAAGTTCATCCCAAGCACTGCCGAACACGTATGATGCCACTACCGAGCCCACGGGGAATTTTCTAGTTGCCCCAAGAAGTTCATACCGTGCACTGCAAAATGCACTCAACAACTCTACCATGCCTGTAAGGATGTTTGGGTCACTCCCGGAAATTTGACGCCTCTACTAAGCCTGCAGGGATTTTCTGGTCACTCCTGGAAGTTCAGCCTGCACACCGGCAAATGCACCTGATGACTTTGCCACGCCTTTGAGGATGTTCTGAGTACTCCTGAAAGTTTATCTTGTGCACTGTCCAACATACCCGAAGCCTCTTCTGTGCCTGCCGGGATGTTTTGGTTGCTTCAGGATGTTTGTACCGCGAACAGCCTAATACATTCCATGCCTCTGCCACACACGCAGGGATGTTTCAGTCACTCCTGGTAGTTCATCCCACACACTGCCAAAAGTGCCCGACAGTCTACTGCAATAGTCACTCCTGGAAGTTTCCCCCATGCACTGCTGTACGTGCCCCATGACTTTATTGTGCCCATGGGGATGTTCCGTTCGCTCCCAAAAGTCCACCTTGCACAATGCCCAACACTCTCGAAGCCTCTACCATGCCTGCAGGGATGTTCCTGTCACTCCCGGATGTTTGTCCCAAGCACTGCCCAATGCTTTTGAAGCCTCTGCGATGCTTGCTGGGATGCTCCAGCTGCGTGCGGAAGTTTGTCCCGTGCACTACCCAATGCGCCCAAAGCCACTGCCGTGCCTACAGGGGATGTTCTTGTCACTCCTGGAAGTTCATCCCGTGCACTGCCGAACATGTCCGAAACTGATGTCGTGTCTACGAAAATGTTTTGGTTGCTCCTGGAAGTTCATTCTGCGCACTGCCCAATGTGCCTAAGCCTCTGCTGCGCCTATGATTATTTTCCAGTCTCTCCTGGAAGTTCAACCCAAGCAGTGCCGAATGCATCGGATGCCTTTGCAGCACCTGCAGCGATGTTCCAGTTGCTCCAGGAAGTTTATCCCATGCAATGCCAAATGCACCTGATGCTGCAGCCGTGCCCACGTGGATGTCCCGGTCGCTCCCGGAAGTTAATCTTGCATACTGCCCAACGCACCTGACACTGCTGCTGTGCCCGTGGAGATGTTACGGTCGCTCCCGGAAGTTCCTTCCACCCATTGTCGAACACTTCTGATGCCACTGCCACGCCTGCAGGGAGGTTCTGGCTGCTCCCGGAAGTTTTCTGCGAGCACCACCCAATGTGCATGATACCGTTGCCGTGCCCACAGGGATGTTCCAGTCACTCCCGGAACTTCGTCTCGAGCAGTGATGAACATGTCCAATGCCTCTACCATGCCTGCAGTGATATTGCAGTCACTCCTGGAAGTTCATCCCGTGCACTGCCGAACGTGCTCGATGCCATTGCCACGCCCACGGTGATGTTCCGATCGCTCCCCGAAGTTCATCCTGCATACTGCCGAATGTTCCGATGCTGCTGCCGTGCTTGCTGGAGGTTAAGGTCACTCCCGGAAGTTTTGTCTTGGGCAGTGCTGAATGCGTCCAATGCCTCTGCCATGCCTCTGGGGATTTTCCGGTCGCTCCCAAAAGTTCATCCCATGCACTGCCCAATGCATCCAAATCCTCTTCCATGCCTAGGGGGATGTTCTAGTGACCCCCGGAAATTTGTCCCGTGCATAGACTAATGTGCCTGACGCCTTTGCCATGCCAGCGGAGATATTCCGGTCACTCCCAGTAGTTTGTCCTGCACAATGCTAAATGCGCCTGACCATCTTCTATGCCAACAGGGATGTTGCAGTTGCTCTCTGAAGTTTGTTCCGGGCACTGCCAAACAGCCCCACGTCTCTGCTGCACCCGTGGGAATGTTCCGTTGCTCTCCGAAGTTCATCCTGTGGACTGCTGAGCGTGCCCGATGCCTCTGCAATACCCACGGGGATGTTCTGGTTGCTCCCAGAAGTTCGTCTACGCACTGCCCAATGCTCTCGAAGCCTCTTCCGCACCCACAGAATATTCTGGTCACTCCTAGAAGTTTGTCCTACCCACTGCCGAATGTGTCCAACGCCTCTGCCGTACCTGCAGGGATGTTTTGGTTGCTTTCGGAAGTTCATCCCGAGCATTGACAAGCATGTCTAGTGTCTCCTCTATGCCCATGGGGATTTTACTATTACTCATAGAAGTTCATCCCAAGCATTGCTGAACGCATCTGATGCCTCTGCTACGCCCATGGCGATGTTCTAGTCTCCCCCAAAAGTTTTTCTTGTGCACTGCTGGATGCACCTGATGCCACTGCATTCCCCATGGGGATGTTTTAGTAGTTCGTCTCGGGCACTGCCGAATGCATCTGACGCCGCTTCGAGGCTCACGGGGGTGTTCCAGTTGCACCTGAAAGTTCATCCTGTGCACTGCCCAATGGGCCAGACGTCACTGCCGCACCCACGGGAATGTTCCGGTCACTCTTAGAAGTTTGTCCCAAGCACTGCCAAATGCATCCGAAGCCACTCCCACGCCCATGGGGATGCTCCAGTTGCTCCAGGAAGTTTGTCTCGTGCACTGCTGAGCGTGTTCGACGCCACTGCCATACCAAAGGGATGTTCATGTCACTCCTAAAAGTTCATCCCACGTGCTGCCAAATGTGCTCGACACCTCTACAGCACCCGTGGGAATGTTCTAGTTGCTCCCGGAAGTTTGTCTCGAGTACAGCCTAACACACCCGATACCTCTGCTGCGCCCACGTTAATTTTCCGGTTGCTTCTGGAAGTTCATCCTGTGCACTGGCGAACGCGCCCAATGACTTTGCTGCACCTGCAGGGATGTTTCAATCACTCCTGAAGTTCACCTGCACACTGCCCAACATGCTCGAAACCTCTTCCGCACCCGTGGGGATGTTCTGATCGCTCCCCAAAATTCGTTCCAAGCACTACTCAAAGTGCACGACACATCCGTTGCGCCAAGGACAATGTTCTGGTCATTCGCGGTTGTTCATCCTGTTCACTGCCGAATCTGTCCAACGCCACTGCCAGCCCTGCAAAGCTATTCCGGTCACACCCGAAAGTTTGTCCTGCACACTGCCCTATCTGCCCGCGGGGATGTTCCGGTTGCTCCCCGAAGTTTGTCCCATGCACTACCGAACGGGCCCGACTCCTCTGCTGTGCCCACGGGGATGTCCTGATCACTCCCGTAAGTTTATCCTGCACAATGCCCAATGCTCCCAAAGACTCTGCTATGCCCATGGGGATGTTCTGGTCACTCCTGAAGTTCGTTTTGAGCATGGCTAAATGCGTCTGACACCTTTGCTAAGCCCACGTGGATTTTATGGTCGTTCCCGGAAGTTCATATTGTGCACTGCCAAATGCAATCGAAGCCTCTGCTGCAGCCGAGGGAATGTTCCAGTCGCTTCTAGAAGTTCGTACTGCACACTACCCAATGCACCTGAAGCCTCTGCCTAGCCTACAGGAATGTTCTGGTCGCTCCCGAAAGTTCATCCTACACACTACCGAGCATGCCCGATGCCTCTACCATCCTTGCCAGGATGTTCTGGTCACTTCTGGAAGTTCATCCCGATCACTGCCAAACATGTCCAGATCACTGCTGAATGCGTCCGACGCCTTTGGCGAGCCCGCGGGGAATTTTTGGTCGCTCCCGGAAGTTTGTCCTGTGCATTGTCAAACGTGCCTGATGGCACGGCTGAGCCTGCAGGGATGTTCCAGTCACTCCTGAAAGTTCGTCCAGTGCACTACCAAATGCACCTGATGGATCTGCTGTGTCCGTGGGCATGTTCCAACCACTATCGAAAGTTCGTTCCAAGCTCTGCCGAACACGTCCAATGCCTCTGCTGAGCCCATGGGAATATTCTGGTCACCCTTAGAAGTTCATCCTGTGTACTGCCGAATGCATCCGACGCTGCTGCTGCGCTCATGGGGATGCTCTAGTTGCTCCTAGAAGTTCTTCCAACACAGCTGAACGCATCCATCACCTCTGCCGAGGCTGCAGGGATATTCTGGTAGCTCTCAAAAGTTCTCCCGTGCATTGCTAAATGCATCGATGCTTCCACCCAAAAGTTCATCCCACACACTAACTAATGCACCCAAAGCCTCTGCAGCACCCGCGGGGATGTTTTAGTAGCTCCCAAAAGTTCATTCTGTGCACTGCCGAACGTGTCTGGTGCGTTTACCAGGCTGCATGGATGTTCTAGTTGCTCCTAGATGTTTATCCTGTGCACTGTTAAACGCATCCGAACCCGCTACTGCTCTCATAGGGATGATCTAGTCGCTCCCAGAAGTTTGTCCCAAGCACGGTCAAACGCATCCGGTGCATCTGGGGAGCCCACGGTGATTTTATGGTAGCACCTGGAAGTTTGTCCCCTGCACTGCCCAATTGCCTGAAGCCGTTGCCATGCCTACGGGCATGTTCTAATTGCTATCGGAAGTTTTTCGTGTGCACTGCTAGACACACCCAACACCCCTGCTGCACCCATGGGGATCTTCAAATCACTCCCAAAAGTACGTCCCATTCATTGCCACACGCACTTGCAGCCTCTGCCGCGCCTACCTCTGCCATGCCTGCAGGG
>BNST01002895.1:0-36273 GCA_019650275.1 Xylocarpus granatum
TTGCGGCAGCGGGGTCAGGCGTGTTCAGAAATGCATGGAGCGAACTTCCAGAAGCGACTGGAACATCCCCACACACACAGCAGAGGCATTGAGCACATTCATAGTGCTCGAGATGAACTTATAGGAGCAACCAGCACATCCCCATAGGCTGCGGCAGTGGCGTCAGACACGTTCGTCCGTGCATGTCAAACTTCTAGGAGCGACCAGAACATCCCCACGGGTGCAGCAGTTGCTTCGGATGCATTGGGGAGTGTACAGGATGAACTTCTGGGATAGACCGGAACATCCCCGCGGGCACGGCAGTTGCTTCGGAAGCATTGGGGAGTGCATGGGATGAACTTCTGTGATAGACCGAAAAATCCCTACAGGTGTGACTGAGGCATCGGGCGCAGTTAGTAGTATGCAGGACAAACTTCAGGGAATGATCGGAACATCCCTGCAGGATCGGCAACAGCATCAGATGCATTTGGTATTGCATGGGACGAACTTCTAGAAGTGACCACAACACCACCACAGGCACAGCAGAGGCTTTGGGCGCATTATGCAGTGCACGGGACGAACTTCTGGGAGTGACCGGAACATCCCCCTGGGTGCGGCAGATGTGTCGGACGAGGGGATGTTCCAGCCGCTCCCGGAAGTTCATCCCGAGCACTGCCAAATGCGTCCGACACCTCTACGAAGCCAGCAGGGATTTTCCCATCACCCCCGGAATTTTGTCCCACGCACTGCCAAACACGTCCCATGCCACTGCCGCGGCTGTGAGGATGTTCTGATCGCTCCTAGAATTTTGTCCCGCACACTGCCCAATGTGGCCAATGCCTCTGCTGCGCCCATGGGGATGTTTCGGTCACTCCAGGAAGTTTGTGCCGCACACTGCTGAATGTGCCCAATACTGGCGCCGTGCCCACAGGGAATGTTCTAGTTGCTCCTGAAAGTTTGTACCATGCACTTCCAAACATGCCCAACCCTCTGCTGTGCCCACGGGGATGTTTTCGGTAGCTCTCCAAAGTTTGTGCCATGCACTAATGAATGCGCTCGACACCTCTCCCATGCCTGCGGAAATGTTAGGGTCGCTCCTTGTAGTTTGTTCTGCACACTGCCCATCTGTTAGGGTCCTAATTTCTGGTCCCAACTTTTCTACACCTTAGGGGTTAGCATGACTTCTAAACCTCTCCTAACTTGCTGTCCTGTTTGATCCTTGAGTTCTTTTCTTTGATTCACATCCCCTAAGCTGTCCTTTCGGATAAATTAATGATAAAAGGATATGTTGGATAGACAAGACAACTCTTAAACTTATCACAACTCACCTTGGTTGAAGAAGACAACTCTTGACTTCAACCTAAGCTCTTAAGCAAGGAAGATAACTCTTCACCTTGTCTTAAGCCCAAGTTATCTCAAGACAACTCTTAAAAGATAACCAAAATATAAACAAGAATGCTGAAGCTTGATTCTTGATTAATGAATAAAAACTTACAAATTCGGAGCATCTCTTCATGCTAACAAATAATGGGCTGTATTTATAGTATTGGACAGCCTTTTCCTAATTTAACTAGTACTTGAGTTCCTTGTCCACTTAGGACAAGTTTTTATAAGTCAATAGAGTTTCCTAAGACAACTAGAACCTTTATTAAGATTGTCCTTATCCAAAGATATGCTAATCCTACTAGGATTCTTGGTTTTTCTTGATTATCTACCTAGACTAGAATTCCTATCTTATTTTGTATTCTACAATGGTAGGACTTTCTCTTGGCTTATTCTTCTAGGACTAGGACTCTCAATGCAGTATCCTTCTGCCCTTAGAATTCTCCTTGGCTGTGAGTATCCCATTGCTACTGGAAACTCATCATGTGTGTCCTGCTGCTGGTGGAATTCTTCTTTCCTTGGACGTCCTTCCTTAGCTAGAACTTCGCCATGTGTGTCCTGCAGTGGCTGGAGTCCTTCTCAGCTTAGATGTCTATTGTTCAATTTGGACAAGGACAGATTCTGGTCGGGCTTCATTGCTGGGCTGGATGCATGCCGTGTCCAAGCTTGATGTTTGCACGATCTGGCCCGTAGCTGCCTCCCTTGCTACTTGGCGCCTCTCTTGCATCCTCCTATGCTGCTCATGCTCCCTTAACCTCCTAAGGTCCTCAACACCAATGCGCTGACACCTCCGCTGCGCCCAAGGGGATATCTTGATCGATCCTGAAAGTTTGTCCCAAGCACTACTGAACACATCTGATGCCTCTGCATGAGCCAGCGGGGATTTTTCGGCCGCTCCCAGAAGTTCGTACCATGCACTGCCAAATGCACCCCATGCCGCTGCTGTGCCTACGTGGATGTTCTGGTCGCGTCCAGAAGTTTGTCCCGTGCACTGCCCAATGCGCTTGAAGCCTCTACCGTGCCGCGGGGATATTCCAGTCGCTTCCATAAGTTTGTCCCATGCATTGCTGAACGTGCCCGAAGCCTCTGCTGCACCAGCTTGGGATGTTCCAGTTGCTCCCGGAAGTTTGTTCCACACTTTGCCAATCTTGCGGGGATGTTTCAGTTGCTCCCGAAAGTTTGTCCTAAGCAATGTCGAACGTGTCCGACGCCTATACCAAGCCCTCGGGGATTTTCCAGTCATTCTCAAAAGTTCATCCCATGCCCATGCCGAACGTGCCGGATGCCTCTGCCATGCCCGCAGGGTATGTTCTGGTCACTCCTGAAAAGTTCTTCCTTGGTACTGCCCAATGCGCTGAAGCCTCTGCCACGCCCGCGGGGATGTTTTGGTCACTCCTAGAAGTTTGTCCTGAGCACTGGCGAACCCGTCCGATGCCTCTGCCAAGCCTGCAGGGATGTTCCTATCACTCCCAGAAGTTTGTCCTGCACACTGCTGAACATGTTCGACACCGCTGCTGAATTTGCCTGATGCCTCTGCCATACCCGTTAGTATGTTCCGATCACTCCCGGAAGTTCATCCCAACCACTATTGAACATGTCTGAAGCCTTTACCAAGCCTGCGGGGGGATTTTTTAGTTGCTCCTAGAAGGTCGTACCATGCACTGCTGAAAGTGCCCAAAGCCTTTGCCTTGCCCACGGAGATGTTCCGCACTCTCCTAGAAGATTGAGCACTACCCGCCATGCCAGCAGCCTCTACCATGATTGGCAGGATGTTCCGGTAGTCATAGAAGTTCATCCTGTGCACTGTTGAACATGCATGATGCTTCTGTCATGGCTGCAGGGATGTTCCAGTCATCCTGGAAGTTCGCTCCGCACACTGCCAAATGCACTCGATGCCGCTGGCACAGCTGCACAGATATTTTTGTTGCTCGCAGAAGTTCGTCTCACATGCTGCTTAATGTGCTTGACGCCTCTGCCACGCCTACAGGGGATATTCCGGTTACTTCTGAAAAGTTCATTCTGCGTACGGCCGAATGTCCTCGATGCCTCCGCCATGCCTGCAGGGTTGTTCTGGTCGCATGCAGAAGTTCGTCCTGAGCACTGCCCATTACGTCTGACGCCTCTGCCGAGCTTGTGGGGATTTTCTGGTCGATCCCAGAAGTTCATCCCGCGCACTGACGAACGCTTGCAATGTTGCTGCCGTGCCCACAAGGATGTTCTGGTCGCTCCCAGATGTTCGTCCTGCGCACTGCCCAATGTGCAGAAACCTGTGCTCCACCTGGGGGGACGTTCTGGTTGCTCCTAGAAGTTTGTCCCGTGCACTGCCGAACGTGTCTGATGCGGCTGCCGCACCTGCAGGGATGATCTATTTGCTCTTGAAAGTTTATCCCGCAGGCGGCCAAACGCGTCCTACACATCCGCTGCACCCACGGAGATGTTCTAGTCACTCGCAGAAGTTCATCCCAGGTACTGCCAAATGCAGCTGATGCCTTTGCCGCGCCCACGGGGATGTTCCTGTCACTCCCAGAAGTTCGTCTCGTGCAAAGCCAAATTGTTGAGGACCTTAGAAAGCAAAGGGAGCATTACCGAATGCGAGCGAGGTGCCAGGCAGCAAGAGAGGCAGAAACAGGCCAGAATGTGCGTGCAACAAGCCTGCACGCAGCAAGCAGTGAAGCACAGCCAGGTTCTGACTCAGTCCTAAATGATTGCAGAAATCCAAGCCAAGAAGAAGACCAGCATTGGCAGGACATGCATAAAGCAATCCGAGCAGGAGAAGGAGATTGACGGCATGAAGAACTCCAGCAGCAGCAGGACGTCATGGCAGCTTAGACTTCAACAAGATGACCATGCCAAAGAGAAGTCTTGGAGAGGAAGGACACGCCATAATGGAAGTTCTAATCCAAGAAGGAAATGGCAAGAAGAAGTTCAGCAGCTGTAGGAGAGGAGATAAGATAAGGACAGAAAGACTTAGTCAAAGTAAGAATTCTAGTCTAAGTAGGAATTCAAGAAAGACCAAGAATCCTAGTAGATTAGAAACATGGGATAAGGTCTAGCTTGATAATGTTTTAGTTTACTTAGAATACCTTGTTGACTTAGGAAAACATATCCTAAGTGGATAAGGAACCAAAGTACTAGTTAAATTAGGATAAGGCTGTCTTAAGACTATAAATACAGCCCATTATTTGTGAGGAGAATATATGCTCCGGATTTGTATTATTTTCATTCATTAATCAAGAATCAAGGTTAGCATTCTTGCTTCTATTCTTGTTTATATTTCAGTTATCTTTTAAGAGTTGTCTTGAGATAACTTGGGCTTAAGACAAGGTGAAGAGTTGTCTTCCTTGCTTAAGAGCTTAGGTTGAAGTCAAGAGTTGTCTTCTTCAACCAAGGCAAGTTGTGATAGTTTTAAGAGATATCCTTTTATATATTAGTTATCCCGAAGGACTGCTTAGGGAACGAAAAATTCAAGAAAAGAACTCAAGAATCAAACGGGACAGCAGGTTAGGAAGGGTTTTAGTAGGCGTGCTGACCCCTAAGGTGTAGAAATGTTGGGGAAAAAATCAGGATCCCAACACGAATGTGTCCGACGCTGCTGCCGCCCCTGCGGGAATGATCTTGGTTGCCCCTGGAAGTTTTTCCCGCGGACTGCCAAACACGCCCTATGCCTCTGCCATGCCCGCATGGATGTTCCGGTCGCTGCCTGAATTTTCTCCTGCACACTTTAGTATGTGCCATCATGTCTACGACGCCCGCTGGGATGTTCCAGCCGCTCCTGGAAGTTCATCCCATGCACTGCCGAACGTACACAACACTGCTGCCATGCCTGCAGAAATATTCTGGTCACTCCCGGAAGTTCATCTTGCACACTGCCAAATGCGCCCAATGCCTCTTCCACACCTAAGGGGATGTTCCAGTCGCTCCCAGAAGTTCATCCCACACACTGCCCGATGCACCCGATGCCACTGCCGTGCCCTCAAGGATGCTCCAGTCGCTCCCCGATGTTTGTCGTGCACACTGCTGAACGCTTCTGATGCCTCTATCGTGCCCACAGAGATGTTTTGGTCACTCCCTGAAGTTCATCCCGAGCCCTTTCGAATGCGCCTGATGCCTATGCCAAGCCTGCAGGGATTTTCCAGTCGCTCCCGGAAGCTTGTCCCGTGCACTGCTGAAACATGCCCGACACCACTGCTGTGCCCACGGGGATGTTTGGGTTGCTCCCAGAAGTTCATCCCACACACTGCCGAATGTGTCTGACACTGCTGCCACAGCCACAGGAATGTTGTTGGTTGCTCCTGGAAGTTCATCCCATGCACTGGCCTATGCGCCCGAAGCCTCTGCCGTGCACTGTCGAACATGCCTGACACCTCTGCCGCATCCGCAGGTGTGTTCCAGTCGTGCCCAGAAGTTCATCCTGTGCACTCCCCAACACACCTGAAGCCACTGCCGTGTTGTCCCATGCACAGCCAAACTCGCCCAACGTTTCTACCATGGCTGTGGGGATGTTTTGGTTGCTCCCAGAAGCTCGTCCCACGCACTGGCCAATGCACCCACAGGACTGAACTTCTGGGTGCTGTCGCTTCATCCCTACGGGCACGGCAGAGGTGTCGGGCATGTTTGGCAGTGCGTGGGACGAACTTAGGAGAGCAACCGGGAGCATCCCTGTGGGCATGGCAGAGGTGTCTGCCTCATTCGGCAGTGCGTGGGGACGAACTTCTGGAAGCAACCAGAAAATCCTCACAAGCTCGAGAGAGGCATTGGATGCATTCGGCAGTGCTTGGGATGAACTTCAGAGAGCGACCAGAACATCCCCTCAGGCATAGCAGAGGTGTTGGGTGAATTCGGCAGTGCGTGGGATGAACTTTCGGGTGCGACCAGAACATTCCCAGGGGCACAGCAGTGGCATCAGAGACATGCAGCTGTGTGCAGGATGAACTTCCTTGAGTGACCAGAATATCCCTGCAGGAGCGGAACAGGCTTCGGGCGCATTGGTTAGTGTGGGGGGACTAACTTATCGGAGCGACTGGAACAACCCCCGCAGGCACGAGCAGAGGCATTGGGCACATTCGGCAATGCGTAGGGTGAACTTCCAGGAGCGACAGAAAATCTCCACAGGCTTGCCAGAGGCATCGACCGCATTAGGCAGTCCATGGGACAAACTTTCGAGAGCGACCAGAACATTTCCGCGGGCATGGTAGCGTGTCAGGCATGCTCAACAGTGCGTAGGACAAATTTCCTGGAATGACCAGGAACATCCCCGCAGGCATGGCAGGGGCTTTGGGCACATTGTGCAGTATTGGGGACGAACTTCCAGGGTGCGACCGGAACATCCCCATGGGCATGGCAGCAGTGCAGGAAACATTCTGCAGTGCACAGGACAAAACTTCTAGGAGCGACCGGAACATCTCAGCAGGTGTAGCAAAGGCTTGAGGCACGTTTAGCAGTGCATGGGACGAACTTCCAGGAGCGACTGGAACAAACCCATGGGTGCGGCAGAGGTGTTGGATGCATTCGGCACTGCATGGAACAAACTTCCGTAGCAACCGGGAACATCCCTGCAGTGCGGCAGAGGCGTCGGGCGTGTTAGGCAGTGCACAGGACGAACTTCCAGGAGCGACCAGCACATTCCCGCAAGCACTGCAGCAGGGTTGGGCACGTTCGTCAGTGTGTGGGACAAACTTCCAGGACCGACTGGAACATCCACGCAGACACGGAAGTTGCTTCAGGGTACATTGGGAAGTGCACAAGATGAATATCCAGGGGTGATCGAAACATTCCCACAGACATGGCACCGGCATCAGATACGTTCGGTAGTGCTCGGGATGAGCATCTGGGAGGGACCAGAATATCCCCACGGGCATGGCAGTGACGTTGGACACATTGGGCAGTGCATGGGATGAACTTCCTGGAGCCACTCGGAACATCCCTGCAGGTGCGGCAGAGTCTTCAGGCGCTGTTAGGCTGTGCACAGGATGAACTGCCATGAGCGACCGAGAACATCGCCGCAGGCACAGCTGCAGCATCGGGCTATTTTACAGTGTGCGGGATGAACTTCCAGGAGCAACCAGAACAACCTGGCCAGTGTGACAGTGGCATCGGCGCATTGGGCAGTGCGTGGGACGAACTTCTAAGAGTGACTGGAACATCACCACGGGTGCAGCAGAGGCATCTGACGTGTTAGACAGTGTGCGGGACAAACTTCGGAGAGTGACAGGAACAACCCTGCGGGCATGGCAGTTATGTTGGGCGCATTCGGCTGTGCACGGGACATAGTTCTAGGAGTGACCTGAACATCCCTATGGGCATGGTAGAGACGTCAGGTGCATTCAGCAGTGCACGGGATAAACTTTTGGGAGCTACTGGAACATTCCCCAGGGCGCAGCAGGCACTTCCGGGCGCATTTCGGCGCATTGGGCGAGTGCGGGATGAACTTCTGGCAGTGATTGGAACATCCCCGCATGTGCAGCAGAGGCCTCAAGCATGATCTGCACTGCATAGGGATGAACTTCTAGGAGGCACTGGAACATCCCCCTGGCGCTGAAAGAGGCTTCTGGTGCGTTAGCAGTGCACAGTATGAACTTCTGCGATCAACTGGAATATCACTGCAGGCATGGCAGAGGTGTTGGCCGCATTCGACAGTGCTAGGGACGAGCATCCAAGAGCGACCAGAACATCCCTGCACGTGCAGAGGAGGCATCAGGCACGTTCGGCAGTGTGCGGTACAAACTGCCAGGAGCGACCGGCACATCCCCGCAGGCATGGCAACGATGTCAGACACATTCGGCCGTGCGCAGGATGAACTTCTGGAGTGACTGAAAGATCCCCACGGGTGCAGCAGTGCCATCAGGTGCATTTGGCAGTGCATGGTACAAACTTCCAGGAGCAACTGGAATTTCCCCACAGGCACGACAGCAGCATTGGGCACGTTAATCAATGCATGGGACGAACTTCTGGGAGTGACTGAACATCCACGCTGGTGCAGCAGAGGCTTCAGGCGCATTGGGAAGTACGTGGGCACGAACTTCCGGGAGTGATCGGAATATCCCTGTGGGCTTGGCAGAGGCATCGGCCACATTCAGCAGTGCTTGGGACGAACATCCTGGAGCGGCCAGAACATCCCCGCGGGTGCAGCAGAGGCATCAGGCTCGTTCATATTGAGGACCTTAGGAGGCAAAAGGGAGTGTGAGCGGCATAGGAGGATGCAAGAGAGGCGCCAAGCAGCAAGAGAGGCAGCTACGGGCCAGAACGTGTGCGCAACAAGCTTGGACACGGTATGCATCCAGCCCAGCAGTGAAGCCGCCAGAATCTGGCCTTGTTTGAATTGAACAAGCACATCTAAGCTAAGGACTCCAGCCACAGTAGGACTTGCATGGAGAAGTTCTAGCTAAGGAAGGACGTCTAAGGCGAGAAGAATTCCAGCAGCAGCAGGACGCGCATGATGAGTTCCAGTAGCAATGGGGTACTCACAGCCAAGGAGAATTCTAAGGGCAGAAGGATATGCATTGAGAGTCCTAGTCCTAGAAGGATACACAAACAGAAAGTCCAGCAGCTGTAGGAAACAAGATAGGATAGGAATTCTAGTCTAGGTAGAGTTTTACAATCAAGAAAGACCAAGAATCCTAGTAGGATTAGGATACCTTTGGATAAGGTCAATCTTGATAAGGTTCTAGTTGTCTTAGGAAACCCTATTGACTTAGAAAAACTTGTCCTAAGTAGATAAGGAACTCAAGTGCTAGTTAAATTAGGAAAAGGCTGTCCAATACTGCAAATATAGCCCATTATTTGTTAGCATGAACATATACTCCGAATTTGCAAGGTTTTATTCATTAATCAAGAATCAAGCTTTGGCATTCTTGTTTATATTTTGGTTATCTTTGAAAAGTTGTCTTGAGATAACTTGGGCTTAAGGCAAGGTGAAGAGTTGTCTTCCCTGCTTAAGAACTGAGGTTAAAGTCAAGAGTTGTCTTCTTCAACCAAGGCAAGTTGTGATAGGTTTAAGAGTTGTCTTGCCTATCCAATATATCCTTTTATCATTAATTAATCCCAAAAGGACAGCTTAGGGGATGAGAATCAAAGAAAAGAACTCAAGGATCAAACGGGACAGCAAATTAGGAGAGGTTTTAGAAGTCTTGCTAACCCTTAAGGTGTAGAAAAGTTGGGAAAAGAAATCGGGACCCCAACAGTTCGGCAGTGCACAGGACGAACTTCCGGGAGCGATCCAAACATCCCCGTGGGTACGGAAGTGGCTTCGGGCAAGTTCAGCAGTGGTGTTGGACAAGTTTGGCAGTATGTGGGGCAAACTTCCGGGAGCGATCGAAAATCCCTGCAGGCAGTAGCAAAGGCTTCTGGCGCATGCATGGCAGCGAGCTTTGAATGCATTTGGCAGTGCGCGGGATGAATTTTTGTGAGTGACCAGGTCATCCCAATGGGCACGCAAGTGGCATCGGATGCGTTTGGCAATGCTCGGGACGAAATTTGCAGGAGCGACCAGAACATCCCCGCAGCCACATCGGAGGCATCGGGCACGATCAGCTGTACGCACGGCAAACTTCTGGGAGCAACTGGAACATCCCAACAGGCACAGCAAGGGCATCCGGCACATTTGGCAGTGCACAGGATGAACTTCTAGGAGTGGTCGGAAAATCCCTGCTGGCTAGGTAGAGGTGTTGGACGAGCTCAACAGTGCTCGGGATGAACTTCCGGGAGTGACTGGAACAATCCACTGGCGCGACAGTGGCAGTGGACACATTCAGCAGTGCGTGGGATGAAATACCGGGAGCGATTGGGACATCCCCACGGGCATGGCAGAGGCTTCAGGCCCGTTGGGTAGTGCGCAGGGACAAACTTTCATGAGCGACTGGAATATCCCTGCAGGCATGGCAGAGGCATCGGGTGCATTCATGTTGGGGTCCCAATTTTTTTTCCCCAACTTTTATACACCTGAGGGGTCAGCACGCCTACTGAAATCCTTCCTAACTTGTTGTCCCATTTGATTCTTGAGTTCTTTTCTTATATTTATGTCCCCTAAGCTGTCCTTCGGGTTAACTAATATATAAAAGGATATGGTGCATAGGCAAGATAACTTTTAAACCTATCACAACTTGCCTTGGTTGAAGAAGACAACTCTTAACTTCAACCTAAGCTCTTAAGCAAGGAAGACAACTCTTAACCTTGTCTTAAACCCAAGTTATCTCAAGACAACTCTTAAAAGATAACCAAAATATAAACAAGAATGGAAGCAAGAATGCTAACCTTGATTCTTGATTAGTGAATGAAAATATACAAAATTCGAAGCATATGTCCTCATCACAAATAATGGGCTGTATTTATAGTCCTAAGACAGCCTTATCCTAATTCAACTAGTACTTAGGTTCCTTATCCACTTAGGATATGTTTTCCTAAGTCAACAAGCTTTTCTAAGTCAACTAAAACATTATCAAGATAGACCTTATCCCATTGTTTCCTAATCCTACTAGGATTCTTGGTCTTTCTTGAATTCCTACTTTCTGACTAAGTTTTTCTGTCCTTATCTTATCTCCTCTCCTACAGCTGCTGAACTTCTTTTTGCCATTTCCTTCTTGGATTAGAACTTCCATTATGGCGTGTCCTTCCATTCCAAGACTCCTACTTGACGTGAACATCTTGCTGAAGTCAAACCTGCCATGACATCCTGCTGTTGCTGGAGTTCTTCATGCCGTCAATCTCTTTCTCCTGCTTGGATTGCTTCATGCGTGTCCTGCCAATGCTGGTATTCTTCGTGGCTTGGATTTCTGCAGTTAGTTAGGACTGGGTCAGAACCTGGCTGTGCTTCACTGCTTGCTGCGTGCAGGCTTGTTGTGTGTGCATTCTGGCCTGTTTCTGCCTCTCTTGCTGCCTGGCGCCTAGTGCGCATTCGCTCACGCTCCCTTTGCCTCCTAAGGTCCTCAACAATCCCCCTTTCTTGAAGACTCACCTTGTCCTCAAGGTGGAAATTAGGGAAACATTGCTGGATATCATCATAGTCTTCCCATGTTGCTTCATCCTTGGGTGAATGACTCCACCATATGAGTACTCTCCATACTGGCCTTCTATTGCGCCCATAGCTTACTATGCGAAATCCTAGTGCTTCCTTTGGGTGCTGCCCCAAGTGATCTTCCCTGAAAATGTCAGGGCAGTCCCTCATTCACTTTTCTCACATCTCCTATCTTTTTTCTCAACAATGAAATGTGAAACACTGGATGTAATTTGGAGTTTAATGGTAGTCTTAGGCGATAAGCTACTGCTTCAATTCGCTCAACAACCTCATATGGTCCAAAGTACTTCCTAGCCAGCTTTGACGTAGTTGGCTTTCTAGCCTTGATTTTCCTCCTAGGGTGGATCTTAAGATAGACATAGTCACCTATCTCAAATTCCACTTCCTTTCTCCCTTTATTCGCTTGTCTCTTCATTCGGTCCCTTGCCTTCTCAAGCTCATGCTTGAGTTTCTTCAAGACCTCATCTCTTGATTGAAGTGAGACATCTACTTCATGTATGCGGCTGTTCCCCATGGTATAACTTGACATTCCTGGGGGTATTCTTCGTATACGGCTTGTTATGGTGTCATCTTGATTGCCGCATGATAGGTAGTATTATACCATAGTTCTGCCCATGGTAAGTACTCTTCCCAATCGTTTTGATGGTCATGGCAAAAGCATCTTAAATACTGCTCTAGAGTTTGATTGGTTACTTCACTTTGTCCATCTGTTTGTGGATGAAAGGCGGATGAGGGCGACCAAGTTGCTGCCTAGCTGTGTGAAGAGCTCCTTCCAGAATTTGCTCATAAAGATAATGTCTCTATCGGACAGCATTGTCCGTGGTATGCCAAGGAGTCTTACCACGTTCTTGATGAACTCTTGGGCTACTTCTTTTACCATGTAGGGTTGCTTGAGCTGCACAAAGTGTGCACTCTTGCTGAGTCTGTCCACTATGGTTAATATCACCGTGTAACCCTTGCTGTTGGGCATTCCCATAATGAAGTCCATTGTCAAGCCTTCCCAAACCTGTCCTGGTACTGGCAAAGGTTGTAATAATCCCTTTGTCTTGCCTCCTTCTCATTTGGTGCGCTGATAAACATCACATTCTCGGACTAGCTTTTTGATCTCAGCCTTAAGTCCTTCCCACCAAAAGAATAGCTTCATCCGCATGTAAGTACGAACCATCCTGAATGTCCTCCTTCCTGTAAGTTGTGGAAGTGATTCAAGATCTTTCCTCTTAGTCCCAGTATGTTTGGTACATACACCTGCTGGTTGTGCCAAATATATCCATTTTTAAGGGTGAATTTACTAACCTTAGGGTCGAAATTCTTGATCTTCTCCATGAGCTCTTGGCTTTGAGGGTCAATTTCTATTGCCTCCTTGATTTCTGTCCATACATTCCACTCCGTTCCACTGATGGCAGTGAGGCATGCGTCATTAGGCTCACATGCTGTCCACAATGCTTGACCTCCATTGTTTCTGGACAATGCATCTGCCACATTGTTTTCCTTGCCATGTTTGTAGATTATTTCATACTCATAACCCAGTAACTTAACAAGGAACTTTTGCTGCTCTGGGGTGGTAATTTTCTGCTCATGAGGCTTCTCAAGGGTTGTTGATCTGTAATGATCAGGAATTTCCTCCCAAGAAGGTAAGGTCGCCATACCTTGACTGCATGGATGATGGCCAACATCTCCTTGGCGTATACTGACCATTCCTTCTTCATGGGCCCTAAGACTCTGCTCATGTATGCAATAGGTCTTCCGGCTTGACTGAGGACAGCACCTATTCCATCTTGACATGCGTTAGTGTGAAGCTCGAAGGTTTGGTTGAAGTCGGGCAGTGCTAACACTGGGGTCTCACACATAGCTTGCTTCAACAACTTGAATGTGTCTTCACTCTTCTCTATCCATAGGAATCCGTCTTTCTTCAGCAAATCCATTAGTGGTTTTGCTATGGCACTGTATTTGTGAATAAATCGACGGTACTAGCCTGTTAAACCTAGAAATCCCCTAAGTTCTGTGACATTCTTAGGAATTGGCCATGTTTGCATATCTCCTATTTTCCATTGGTCTACCTTCACTCCATCTTTGGATATGATGTGACCGAGGTATTCAAGCTCCTCTTGCATGAATGTGCACTTGGATGGCTTGATGACGAAACTGATTTCTTCTTAACACTTCTAGCACTTTTGCTAAGTGTTCTATGTGATCATCGTGGTTCCTGGAATAGACCAAAATGTCATCAAAGAAAACTAAGACAAACCTGCACAAATAATGTTTGAAGATGTCTTTCATGGTTGCTTGAAAGGTGGAGGGTGCGTTGCATAGTCCGAAGGGCATGACTAGGTACTCGTAGTGTCCACTATGAGTCCGAAATGCTGTCTTCTGCATGTCCTCTTCTTTCATGCGTATTCACCTACAACATCCTCGCAGGCGCGGAAGCGGTGTCGGGCACATTTTGCAGTATGCGAGATGAACTTCGGGAAGCGACCTGAACTATCCCAGGGCACAACAGTGGTGCCGGACACATTAGGCAGTGCACGGGATGAACTTCCAGGAGTGACCCAAACATCCCTGTGGGCGTGACAACAGCGTTGGACACGTTGGTGTTGAGGACCTTGGGAGGCAAAGGAAGCGTGAGTCGGATGCGAGAGAGGCACCAAGCAGCAAGAGAGGCAGCAACAGAATGTGCGTGCAACAAGCTTGCACGTGGCAGGCAGTGAAGCACGGCCATGTTCTGACTTTGTCCTAATTGACTGCAGACATCTAAGCCAAAAAGGACTCCAGCATTGGCAAGATACGCATGGTGCAATCCGAGCAGAAGAAGGAAATGAACGGCATGAAGAACTCCAGCAGCAGCAGGATGTCATAACGGGTTTAGCTTCAACAAGATGTTGACGTCAAGGAGAAGTCTTGGAATGGAAGGAAACGCCATATGGAAGTCCTAATCCTAGAAGGAAACAGCAAGATGAACGTCAGCAGCTGTAGGAGATGAGATAAGATAAGGACAGAAAGGTTTAGTCAAAATAGGATTAGTCAATCAAGAAAGACCAAGAATCCTAGTAGAATTAGGAAATATTTGGATAAGGTCTATCTTGATAAAGTTTTAGTTGTCTCAGAAATTCTTGTTGACTTAGGAAAACATATCCTAAGTGGATAAGGAGCTTAAGTGCTAGTTGAATTAGGATAAGGCTATCTAATACTATAAATACAGCCCATTATTTGTGAGCAGAGATATATGCTCCAAATTTGTATATTTTCATTCATTAATCAAGAATAAAGGTTAGCATTCTTGCTTGTATTCTTGTTTATATTTCGGTTATCTTTTAAGAGTTGTCTTGAGATAACTTGGTCTTAGGACAAGGTGAAGAGTTGTCTTCCTTGCTTAAGAGCTTAGGTTGAAGTCAAGAGTTGTCTTCCCTATCCAACATATCTTTTATTCATTAGTTAATCCTGAAGGACAACTTAGGGGATGTAAATCTAAGAAAAGAACTCTAGAATCAAAAGGGACAGCAAGTTAGGAGAGGTTTTAGAAGTCGTGCTGACCCCTAAGGTGTAGAAAAGTTGGAACAAGAAATCGGGACCCCAACAAATTGGTGCATTCATTGAGAGATCAGCACAGACACCATTCAATTGAAAGGCATCACGGTTACCATGTCATCTAGGTAGCATTCACCTACACCACAAGAACAGACTGGGGAAGACTTCTCAGTCACTAACCGCAGAAGAATCCTTGCCTTGGAGAGAAACCAGCATGCGATCAATGACCAGGTAGGTGATATCAAACACCAACTAACATCTATCATTCATTCACTTGAAAAATTAAAAAGAGATACACCCCGAGTGGCCGAAAAACAAGTGCAAACCGAGCAGGGCAGAAACAGCCACCTACCACAAATGTCTAGGAGGCTTCAATCAGAAATCATGCAACACCAAGTGCATGAGGACGAATATGACCAGGAGCAGCTTTCCCTCTCAAGAAAGGGGGAAAAGCTAGAAGACCTATTGCATACATGAGAATAGTCTTAGGGACCCATGAAGAAGACCTTACCTTCTTAGGAGGAATTCTTGATCATTACAGATCAACAACTCTTGAGAAAAATTACCACACCAGAGCAGCAAAAGTTCCTTGTCAAGTTGCTAGGATATGAGTATGACATAATCTACAAACCGGGCAAGGAAAACAAGGTGGCAGATGCATTGTCCAAAAGCAATGGAGGTCAAGCGCTGTGGATAGCATGTGAGCCTAATGATGCATGCCTCACTACCATTAGCAGAGCGGACTGAGAAAATCAAGAATTTTGACCCTAAGGTTAGTAAATTCACCATTAAGAATGGGTATATTTGGCACAACCAGCAGGTGTATGTACCAAACATACCAGGATTAAGAGGGAAGATCTTGAATCACTTCCACAACTCACGAGAAGGAGGACATTCAGGATGGTTCCGTACTTATATGCGGATCAAGTTATTCTTTTGGTGGGAAGGACTTAAGGCTGAGATCAAAAAGCTAGTCCGAGAATGTGATGTTTGTCAGCACACCAAACCAGAAAGGTGGCAAGACAAAGGGGTTGTTACAGCCTTTGCCAGTACCAGGACAGGTTTGGGAAGACTTAACAATGGACTTCATCACGGGAATGCCCAATAGCAAGGGTTACATGGTGATATTAACCGTAGTGGACAGACTTAGCAAGAGTGCACACTTTTGCTACTCAAGCAACCATACACGGCAATAGAAGTAGTGCAAGAGTTCATCAAAAATGTGGTAAGACTTCATGGCATACCACAGACAATGCTGTCCGATAGAGATGCTGTTTTCATGAGCAAAATTTGGAAGGAGCTTTTCACACAACTTGGCAGCAACTTGGTTAACTCATCTGCCTTTCATCCGCAAACGGATGGCCAAAGTGAAGTAACCAATTGAACCCTAGAGCAGTATTTAAGGTGTTTTTGCCATGATCATCAAAATAATTGGGAGCAGTACATACCATGGGCAGAACTGTGGTATAATACTACCTATCATGCGGCAATCAAGATGACACCATACCAAGCCGTATATGGAAGGTTACCCCCGGGAATGTCAAGTTATACCATGGGGAACAGCAGCATACATGAAGTGGATGTTGCACTTCAGTCAAGAAATGAGGTCCTGAAGAAACTCAAGCATGAGCTTGAGCAAGCAAGGGACCGAATGAAGAAACAAGCGATAAAGGGAGGAATGAAGTGGAATTGAAGGTAGGTGACTATGTCTATCTTAAAATCCATCCTAGGATGAAAGTAAAGGCTGGAAAGCCAATTACAGCAAAGTTGGCTAGAAAGTATTTTGGACCATATGAGGTAGTTGAGTGAATTGGAGCAGTAGCTTATCGCCTAAGACTACCATTAAACTCCAAATTACATCAAGTTTTTCACATTTCATTATTGAGAAAAAAGATAGGAGATGTGAGACAAGTAAATGAGGGACTGCCCGATGTTTTCAGGGAAGATCACCTTGGGCAGCAACCAAAGGAAGCACTAGGATTTCGCATACTAAGCTATGGGTGCAATAGAAGGCCAGTATGGAGAGTACTCATATGGTGGAGTCATTCGCCCAAGGATGAAGCAACATGGAAAGACTATGATGATATCCAGTAATGTTTCCCTAATTTCCACCTTGAGGACAAGGTGACTCCCCAAGAAAGGCGGATTGTTGAGGACCTTAGGAGGCAAAAGGAGCATGAGCGGATGCAAGAGAGGCAGCAACAGGCCAGAATGTGTGCGCAACAAGCTGGAACGCATCAGCCAGTGAAGCATAGCCAGGTTCTGACTTTGTCCTAATTGACTGTGGACATCCAAGCCAAGAAGGACTCCAGCATTGGCAGGATATGCATGGTGCAATCGGAGCAGAAGAAGGAAATGAACAGGATGAAGAACTCTAGCAGCAGCAGGATGTCATGATGGGTTTAGCTTCAACAAGATGATCATGTTGAGGAGAAGTCTTGGAATGGAAGGACACACCATATGGAAGTCCTAATCCTAGAAGGAAATAGCAAGATGAAGGTCAGCACCTGTAGGAGATGAGATAAGATAAGGACAGAAAGGTTTAGTCAAAATAGGATTAGTCAATCAAGAAAGACCAAGAATCCTAGTAGAATTAGGAAACATTTGGATAAGGTCTATCTTGATAAAGTTTTAGTTGTCTTAAAAAACCTTGTTGACTTAGGAAAACATATCCTAAGTGGATAAGGAACTTAAGTACTAGTTGAATTAGGATAAGGCTGTCTAATACTATAAATACAGCCCATTATTTGTGAGGAGGGAGATATGCTTCGAATTTTGTATATTTTCATTCATTAATCAAGAATCAAGATTAGCATTCTTGCTTCTATTCTTGTTTATATTTTGGTTATCTTTTAAGAGTTGTCTTGAGATAACTTGGGCTTAAGACAAGGTGAAGAGTTGTCTTCCTTGCTTAAGAGCTTAGGTTGAAGTCAAGAGTTGTCTTCTTCAACCAAGGCAAGTTGTGATAGGTTTAAGAGTTGTCTTGCTTATCCAACATATCTTTAATACATTAGTTAATCCTGAAAGACAGCTTAGGGGACATAAATCTAAAGAAAGAACTCAAGAATCAAACGGGACAGCAAGTTAGGAGAGGTTTTAGAAGTTGTGCTGACCCCTCAGGTGTAGAAAAGTTGGGACAAGAAATTGGGACCCCAACAGTTTGGCCGTGCGTGGGAAAAACTTCTGGGAGCGACTGGAGCATCCCTGCAGGCACGGCAGATGCTTCAAGCATGTTGGGCAGTGTGTGGGACGAACTTTGGGGAGCGACTGGAACAACGCTACGGTCACGGCAGCGGCATTGGGCACATTTGGCAGTGCTTGGGATGAACTTCGGTAGCGACCGGTACATCCCTGCAGGGCACAGCAGCCCGTGGGAATGTTCTGAATGCTCCCAGAAGTTTGCCCATGCACTGCTGAATGCAACCGATGCCGCCCATGGGTATGTTCCGGTCACTCCCAGAAATTCATCCCTGCGCAATGCCCAACATGCCCTAAGCCTTTGCTGCTCCTGCAGGGATGTTCCGGTCGCTCCGGAGTTTGTCCTGCACACTGCCGAACACTCCTGAAGCCTCTGCCGTGCCCGTGGGGATGTTTTCGGTTGCACCCTGGAAGTTCATCCTGCACACTGTCCAATGTGCCCGAAGCCTCTGCCACGCCCACGGGGATGTTCGGTCATTCCCAGAAGTTCGTGCCGAGCGCTGCCGAACTGCGTCCGATGCATCTTCTGAGCCTACAGGGATTTTACGATCGCTCCCAGAAGTTTGTCCTCTGCACTGCCGAATGTGCCTAATGCCGCTGTTGTGCCTGTGGGGATGTTCCAGTTGCTCCCTGAAGTTTGTCCCACGCACTGCCAATACACAGGAAGCATCTGCCGTGCCCATAGGGATGTTCTGGTCGCTCCAAGAAGTTTGTTCCGCATCCTGCCGAACGCACCCGATGCCCCTGCCATGCCCGTGGGAATATTCCAGTCGCTCCCAGAAGTTCGTCCCGTGCCCTGCCGAATGCACCAGACGCCCCTGCTATGCCCATGGGAATATTCGATCACTCCCAGAAGTTCATCTCGAGCACTTCCAAACTCTTCCGATGCCTCTGCCGAGCCCACAAGGATTTTCCGGTTGCTCCCCGAAGTTCATCCCATGCACTTTTGTATGAGCCCGACACCTATGCCCCACCCACGTGGATGTTAAGGTTGCTCCTGGAAGTTCGTCCTGTGCATGGCCCAACGTGCCCGAAGCCTCAGATGTGCCTACACGGATGTTTTGGTCGCTCTGGAAGTTCATCCCACGCATGCCCAAGCAATGAAGCCTCTGATGCACCTGCAGGAATGTTCCGGTCTTTCCAGGAAGAATGTCCTGTGCACTGCCAAGTGCACCCAATGCTGGTGCCATGCCTGCAGGGATGTTCTGGTCACTCCCAGAAGTTTGTCCTGCGCACTGCCGAACATGCCCTATGCTGCGCCGTGCCCAGGATGTTCCGGTTGTGCCTGGACGTTTGTCCGCAGCACTGCCGAACGCATCCGACACCTGCCGCTCCACGGGGATGTTCCAGTCGCTCCCAGAAGTTTGTCCTGAGCACTGCCAAACGCATACAATGCCGCTGCAGTGCCTGCAGGAATGTTCCCGTCGCCCCCCGAAGTTTGTCCTGTGCACTGCCAAACGCGACCGAAGCCTCTGCCGCGCCTGCAGGGATGTACTAGTCACTCCAGAAGTTCATCCCATGCATGACCAAGCGACCAAAGCCTCTGACATGCCTGTGGGGATGTTCTGGTCTTTCCAGGAAGAATGTCCTGTGCACTGCCAAGTGTTCCTGAAGCTGCTGCCGCATCCACATGGGATGTTCCAGTCACTCTCGGAAGTTCGTCCTGCGCACAGCCAACGTGTCCAACACCACTGCCACGCCCACGGGGATGTTCTGGTCGATCTCAGAAGTTTGTCCCGTGCACTGCCGAATGGGCCCGACACCGCTGCTGCGCCTGCAAAGATGTTCCGGTCGCTCGCCATAGTTTGTCCCATGCACTGCTGATTACGTCCAACACATCTGCCGAGCCTGCAGGGGTTTTCCGGTCACTATTGAAAGTTTGCCCTGTGCACTGCCGAATGCGCTAGACGCCTTTGCTGCACCCTGCAGGGATGTTCCGGTCGGTCCCAGAAGTTCCTCCCGCGCACTTCCAAATGCGCCTGATGCCTCAGCTGTACCTGCAGGGATGTTTCGTGCCTCCCAGAAGTTTGTACCATGCTTTGCCTAATGCAACCAAAGCTTCCCACCTGTGGGTATGTTCTCGATGCTCCCCAGCAGTTCGTCCCATGCACTGACAAACATGTCCGACAATGCCGTCGCACCCGGGGGAATGTTGATGTTACTCCTGGAAGTTTTTCCCATGGGCTGCCTAATGCGTCTGATGCCTCTGCCGCACCCACTGCAATGTTCTAGTCACTCTTGGAAGGTCGTTCCATGCACTGCCGAATGTGCCCAATGCCTCTGCTGTGCCTGCTGGGATGTTCTAGTTGCTCCAGGAAGTTTGCCCCTGTGCCTGGCAGATCATGGCTGACACCTCAGCCACTCCCTTGGAGATGTTCCGGTCACTCCCAGAAGTTTGTCCCGTGCACTGCTGAATAAGCCCAACGCCTCTGCTGTGCCCACCGTGATGTTCTGGTCACTCCTAGAAGTTCATCCCGTGCACTGCTCAATGTGCCTGAAGCCTCTTCTGCTGCACCCATGGGGATGTTCGGGTGACTCCCAGAAGATCATCTCGTGTAGTGCTGAACGGGCCCGACACCTCTGCCATGCCTGCGGGGATGTTCCAGTCACTCCCGATAGTTCATCCCGAGCACTGCCGTGTGCACCTGATGCCGCTGCTGCACCCATCGAGATATTCTAGTCACTCCTGGATGTTCGTCCCTCGCACTGGTGAATGAGGCCGATGCCTCTGCCATGCGGCAGGGGTTGTTCCGGTCACTCTCAGAAGTTCGTCCCACCCACTGACCAATGCAGACGATGCCTCTGCCACACCAGCTGGGATGTTCCAGTCACTCCCGAAGTTCATCCCACACACTGCTGAACACGTCCGATGCCTCCGCCGCGCCTCCGGGCATGTTCTGGTCACTCCCAGAAGTTTGTCCCATGCACTGTCCAACCCCGCCCCAAAGCCTTTGCCATGCCCACTGGGATGTTCTGGTTTTTCCGAAGTTTGTCCCTCGCACGGCCAAAAGCACCCAATGCCTCAGCCGTGCCCGCAGGCATGTTCCGGTCACTCACAGAAGTTCGTCCCATGCACTGCCCAATCCCCCTAAAGCCTCTGTTGTGCCACAGCGATGTTCTGGTCGCTCCTGGAAGTTCTCCCGAATGCTGCCAAATGTGTCCAATGCTGCTGCCGTGCCCGCAGTCATGTTCCGGTGGCTCCCGGAAGTTTGTCCCGCATGCTGGCTAACACGAATGACACTGCCGCTGCACCCTTGGGGATGTTCAAGCTGTTCCTGGAAGTTCATCCTGCGAACTGCCAAACGTGTCTGACACCTCTATTGTGCCCACAGGGATGTTCTATTCCCTCCTGGAAGTTCAACCCGCACACTGCCGAAACGTGCCCAACTCCACTGCCGTGCCCACGGGGATGTTCTGGTCACTCCTGGAAGTTCATCCCACGCACTGCCAAATGCGCTCAAAGCATCTGCCGTGCCCACGGAGATGTTCCGATCACTCCCAGGAGTTTGTCCCTGTGCACTACAAAACGCAGCCGAAGCTGCTGTTGTGCCCACGGGGATGTTCCAGTAACTCCCGGAAGTTTGTCCAGTGCACTAACAAATGTGCCCGATGCCTCTACCATGCCTGCAGGGCTGTTTGGGTTGCTCCTGGAAGTTCCTCCCGTGTACTGCTTAATGTGCCCGAAGCCTCTGCTGCACCCGTGGGGATTTTCCAGTAGCTCCCGGAAGTTTGTCCAGCGCACTACCAAATGTGCCCTGAAGCCTCTACCATGCCCGCGGGGATGTTTTGGTTGCTCCCGGATGTTCCTGCGGTGCAATGGCCCAACGTGCTTGAAGCCTCTGCCACACCCGCAGGGATCTTCCGGTGGCTCCCGGAAGTTCGTCCCACATACTCATAACACGGATGACACTGCTGCTGCACCCTCGGGGATGTTCCAGTCACTCCTGGAAGTTCATCCTGTGCACTGCCAAACGTGGCCGACGCCTCTACCGTGCCCATGGGATGTTCTATTCCCTCCTGGAAGTTCATCCCGCGCACTGCCAAATGTGACCGAAGCATCTGCCGTGCCCACGGAGATGTTCTGATTGCTCCCAGAAGTTTGTCCTGTGCACTATAAAATGCGGCCGAAGCCACTGTTGCAACCCGTGGGGATGTTCTGTTCACTCCCGGAAGTTCATCCAGTGCACTGCCAAATGTGCCCAATGCCTTTACCATACCTGCAGGGATGTTTTGCTTGCTCCCGGAAGTTTGTCCCATGTACTGCTTAATGAGCCCGAAGCCTCTGCCACGCCTGTGGGGATTTTCTGGTAGCTACCAGAAGTTCATCCCGAGCACTGCCGAATGCATCCAACGCCTCTGCTGAGCCTGCAGTGATGTTCCAGTCACTCCCAGATGTTTGTGTCGTGCACTGCCCAACATGCTCGAAGCGTCTGCTACATAGCAGAGATGTTCTAGTCGCTCCTGAAAGTTCATCCTGTGCACTCCCGAACACACCCGAAGCCTCTGCCGTGCCTGTAGGGATGATCCGATCAATCTCGGAAGTTCATCCCAGCACTACAGAATCGTGCCCAATACCACTGGCACACCTAGGGAATATTCTGGTTGCTCCTAGAAGTTTATCCTGTGCATTGCCGAACGTGCCCGACACCTCTGTCAGCCCACGGGGATTTCCAGTCACTCTCAGAAGTTCAAACCATGCACTGCCCAACGTGCCAGAAGCCTCTGCTGCACCAGCTGGGATGTTCCAGTCACTCCTGAAAGTTCATCCCGTGCTCTGCCGAATGTATCCCTCACCGTTGCCATGGCTGTGACGATGTAGTGGTTGCTCCTGGAAGTTTGTCCTGTTCACTAACAAACATGCCTGACCCCTCTGCCGTACCCACAGGAATGTTCTGTTCACTCCCAGAAGTTCATCCTGTGAACTGCTGAATACGCCTGAAGCTCTGCCAGGCCCACTGGGATTTTTCGGTCACTTCAGGAAGTTTGTCTCCACACTGCCCAACGTGTCCAACACCACTGCCACACCTGCGAGGATGCTTCGGTCGCTCCTGCAAGTTCATACTGCACACTGCCAAACGCGCCTAATGCCTCTGCCGCACCTACAGGCATGTTCCGATCGCTCCCGATAGTTCATTCTGAGTACTACTAAAAGCGTCTGATGCCTCTTCTGCTGCCCGCAGGGATGTTCTGGTCGCTCCTGCAAGTTCGTACCGCGCACTGCCACATGCGCCTAATGCCTCTGCCACACCTACAGGCATGTTCCGGTCGCTCCCGAAAGTTCATCCTGAGTACTGCTGAAAGCGTCTGATGCCTCTACTGCTCCGCAGGGATGTTCCGGTCACTCTTGGAAGTTTGTTCTACTCGCTGCCCTCTATTGTGCCCATGGGGATGTTCCATTCGATCTCAGAAGTTCGTCCCGTGCACTGCCGAGCGTGACCAATGCCTCTGCCACACCCGTAGGATGTTCCAGTGGCTCCCAAAGTTCGTCCCATGCACTGCCCAATGCACCTGGAGCCTCTGCCATGCCCACGGGGATGCTCTGGTCGCTCTCGGAAGTTTGTCCTGCACACTGCCGAACATGTCTAATGCCGCTACCGTGCCCATGGGGATGTTCAGGTCGGTCTCCTAAGTTCATCCCGCATGCTGCCTAATGTGCCAGAAGCCTCTCGCTGCACCCGTGGGGATGTTCTGGTCGCTCCCACAAGTTCATCCTGTACATTGCCGAATGCACCCGACACCTCTGTCGCACCCGCGTGGATATTCCGGCCATTCCCAGAAGTTATTCCTGCACACTGTCGCACTGTTGGGGTCCTGATTGCTTGTCCTAACTTTTCTACACCTTAGGGGTTAGCACAACTTCTAAAACTTCTCCTAACTTGCTGTCCCATTTGATCCTTGAGTTCTTTTCTTTGTTCTTGTCCCCTAAGCTGTCCCTCGGGATTAACTAATGATAAAAGGATATGTTGGATAGGCAAGACAACTCTTAAACCTATCACAACTTGCCTTGGTTGAAGAAGACAACTCTTGACTTCAACCTAAGCTCTTAAGCAAGGAAGACAACTCTTCACCTTATCTTAAGCCCAAGTTATCTCAAGACAACTCTTAAAAGATAACTGAAATATAAACAAGAATATAAGCAAGAATGCCAAAGCTTGATTCTTGATTAATAAATAAAACTTACAAATTCGGAGCATATGTCCATGCTAACAAATAATGGGTTGTATTTATAGTATTGGACAGCTTTTTCCTAATTTAACTAGTACTTAAGTTCCTTATCCACTTAGGACAAGTTTTCCTAAGTCAACAAGTTTTCTAAGACAACTAAACTTATCAAGATAGACCTTATCCAAATGTTTCCTAATTCTACTAGGATTCTTGGTCTTCTTGATTGACTAATCCTACTTTTGACTAAACTTGTTTATCCTTATCTTATCTCCTACAGCTGCTGGTCTTTATCTTGTTGTTTCCTTCTAAGATTAGGACTTCCTTATGGCATGTCCTTCTATCCCAAGACTTCTTCTTGACGTGAACAACTTGTTGAAGCTAAACCCTTCATGACGTCCTGCTGCTGCTGGAGTTCTTCATGTCGTACACATCCTTCTCCTACTTGAATTGCATCATGCGTATCCTGCTGATGCTGGAGTCCTTCTTGGCTTGGATGTCCTTGGTCAATTAGGACAAAGTCAGAACCTGGCTGTGCTTCACTGCATGCCATGTGCAAGCTTGTTGTGCGTATGTTCTGGCCTGTAGCTGCCTCTCTTGCTGCTTGGCATCTCTCTTGCATCCTCCTATGCCACTCACGCTCCCTTTTCCTCCTAAGGTCCTCAACAATCCCCCTTTCTTGAAGACTCACCTTGTCCTCAAGGTGGAAATTAGGGAACCGTTGCTGGATATCATCATATTCTTCCCATGTTGCTTCATCCTTGGGCAAATGACTCCACATATGAGTACTCTCCATATTGGCCTTCTATTGCACCCATAGCTTACTATGCAAAATCCTAAGGCTTCCTTTGGTTGCTGCCCAAGGTGATCTTCCCTTGAAAACGTCAGGCAGTCCCTCATTCACTTGTCTCACATCTCCTATCTTCTTCCTCAACAATGAAATGTGAAACACTGGATGTAGTTTGAAGGTTAATGGTAGTCTTAGGCGATGAGCTACTGCTCCAATATGCTCAACTACCTCATACGGTCCAAAATATTTTCTAGCCAACTTTGCTGTAGTTGGCTTTCCGGCCTTTATCTTCCTTCTAGGATGGATTTTAAGATAGACATAGTCACCTACCTTAAATTCTTCTTCCTTCCTCCCTTCATCCGCTTGTCTTTTCATTCGGTCCCTTGCTTGCTCAAGCTCATTCTTGAGTTTCTTCAAGACATCATCTCTTGACTGAAGTGCGATTTCCACTTCATGTATGCTGCTGTTCCCCATGGTATAGCTTGACATTCCTGAGGGTAACCTTCCATATATGGATTGGTATGGTGTCATCTTGATTGCCGCATGATAGGTAGTATTATACCACAGTTCTGCCCATGGTATGTACTTCTCCCAATTGTTTTGATGATCATGGCAAAAACACCCTAAGTATTGCTCTAGGGTTTGATTGGTTACCTCACTTTGGCCATCTGTTTGTGGATGAAAGGTGGATGAGGCGACCAAGTTGCTGCCGAGCTGTGTGAAAAGCTCCTTCCAGAACTTGCTCATGAAAACAGTATCTCTATTGGACAGCGTTGTCTGTGGTATGCCATGAAGTCTTACCACATTTTTTATGAACACTGCTGTGCCTGGAAGTTCATCCTGCGAACTGCAGAACACGCTGTATGACTCCACTGTGCCCACAGGGATGTTTCGGTCGCACCTGGGAAGTTCATACTGTAGATTGCTGAATGAGCCTGATGCCTTCGCCGCACCGGTGGGGATGGTCTGGTTGGTCGCACCTGGGAAGTTTGTCCCATGCATTGCCCAATGTGCCCAAAGCCTCTGCCGCGTCCACAGGGATGTTCTGGTCATTCTAGGAAGTTTGTCCTGCAGACTACTGAATATGTCAGACGCTGTTGCTGCACCTGCAGGGGTGTTCCAGTCGCTGCCAAAAGTTCATCCCGTGCAATGCCGAATTAGGCCGATGCCTCTGCTGCACCCGTGGGAATGTTCTGGTTACTCCCAATAGTTCATCCTGCGTGCTGCCAAACGTGCCCAATGCCTTTGCTGCACCTACAGGGATGATCCGATCGTGCTCAGAAGTTCATCCCGAGCACTGCCAAATGCGTCCGATACCTCTATCGAGCCCACATGGATTTTACGGTCACTCCTGGGAGTTTGCCCGAGGGGATGTTCTGGTCGCTCCAGGAAGTTTGTCCCAAGCCCTGCTGAATGCACCCAACACCTCTGCGGTGCCTGGAGGGATGTTCCAGTCACTCCCGTAAGTTCGTCCTGTGCACTGCCAAATGAGCCCAATCAGCTGCTGTGCCCGATAGGATGTTCCGGTTGCTCCCAGAAGTTCATCCCGTGCACTACCAAATGAGCCCAACACCTCTGCTGTGCCCGCAGGCATGTTCTGGTTGCTTTCGGAAGTTTCTCCTGTGCAGTACCCAATGCGCCCGAAGCCTCTTCCGCACCTGCAGGGAAGTTCCAGTTGCTCCAGGAAGTTTGTCCCGTGCACTGCTGAACGTGCCCGACACTGCTCCTGTGCCCCAGGGGATGTTCCAGTCGCTCCCCAAAGTTCATCCCATGCACTGCCCAATGTGCCCAACACCACAGCCGTGCCCGCAGGGTCTGTTTCGGTTGCTCCCAGAAGTTCATCCCACGCAATGCCGAACGAGCCCGACACCTCACTGCACCCACGGGGATGTTCTGGCTGCTCCCGGAAGTTCATCCTGTGCACTGCCAGACACACCCGACTTCTCTGCGTGCCCGCGGTGATGCTGCGGTCACTCCCAGAAGTTTGTTCCCTGCACTGTCCAACGTGCCCTACACCACTGCCACGCATGCAGGGATGTTCCGGTCTCTCCTAGAAGTTCGTCCCATGCACTGTCCAATGTGTCTGAAGCCTTTGCCCCACCTTCGGCAATGTTCCAGTCACTCCCGGAAGTTCATCCTGCACACTAGTGAACATGCCCGATGCCTCTTCCCCACCCGCGGGGATGTTCTGGTCACTCTCGGAAGTTCGTCCCGTGCACTGTCCAACGTGCCCAAAGCCTCTTGCATGCCCACGGGGATGTTCTGGTCATCCTGGAAGTTCATCTCGGGCACTTCCCAACGTGTCCGAAGCCACTGCCTCGCCCGCAGGTGTGTTCCGGTCACTCTTGGAAGTTTGTCCCACGCAGAGCGCACTGCCAAGGCAGAAAGGGGACAAGAGCGGCATAGGATGATTCCGGTCACGCAGGTAATTTTGTCCTGTGCACTGCCGAATGTGTCCAACACCACTGCCGCGCCCATGGGAATGTTCTTGATCCCTCCTGGAAGTTGATCCCTCCTGGAAGTTTGTCGAATGCACCTGACACCTCTGTTGTGCCAGTGGGATATTATGGTAGCTCCCGGGAGTTCATCTCGCATACTACCCAACGTGCTTGATGCCACTGCTGAGCCTTCAAGGATGTTCCAGTTGCTCCCAAATGTTCATCCCATGCACTGCCAAATGGGCCTGAAGTCTCTGCCTTGGGATGTTATGGTCACTCCAGGAAGTCTCTCCTGTGAACTGCCAAATGCGTCCGAAGCCTCTACAGCACCCGTGGGGATAATCTGGTCGCTCCAGGAAGTATGTCCTATGCACTGCTGAACATGTCCGAAGCTGCTGCTGCACCCACAGGGGATGTTTCGATCTCTCCGAGAAGTTCATCCTGAGCCTTGTTGAACTCATCCAACACCTCTACCAAGCCCACGGTGATTTTCCGGTCACTTCTGGAAGTTCATTCCATGCACTCCCAATGTGCCCGAAGCCTCAGCGTGGCTTCCCTCGGGTGCGGCAGAGGCTTCGAGTGCATTGGGAGTGCATGGGATGAACTTCCAGGAGTGGTTGGAAAATCACTGTGGGCTCGGTAGAGGCATTGGATGAGTTCGACAAGGCTCAAGGAGAACTTCTGGGAGCGCCGAAACATCCCCGCGGTAAGCAGCAGCTTCAGACATGTTCAACAGTGAGCAGGACAAACTTCCTGGAGCAACCAGATTATCTCCACGGGTGTTGTAGAGGCTTCGGATGCATTTGGCAGTTCACAGGAGGGACTTCCTAGAGTGACCTAACATCCTAGAAAGTGCGGCAGAGACTTCAGGCCCATTGGGCAGTGTGTGGGATGAACTTCTGGGAGTGATCTGAACATCCCTGCGGACATGGCAGAGGTGTCGGGTGCATTGGGTCTGTGCACAAGACAAACTTCCCAGAGTGACCAGAACATCCCCGCGGCACGGCGGAGGTGTCAGTTGCGTTTGGCAGTGCAGAAGACAAACTTCCAGGAGCAACCAAAAAATCCATGCTGGCTCAGAAGAGGCATCGGACAAGTTTGGCAGTTCTCGGGATGAACTTCGGCAGCAACCGGTAAATCCCTGCAGGTGCAAAAGCCGGAAAATCGCCGTGGGTGCAACAATGGCATTGGGCACATTCGGCAATGTTTGGGATGAACTTCAAGTAGCAACCGGAACATCACTGCAGGTATGGGAGAGGCATTGAGTGCATTTGACAGTGTGCAGGACAAACTTCAGAGATCAACCCGAACATCCTCATGGGAGCGGCAGCAGCATACGACACATTTGGCAGTGAGCTGCACAAACTTCTGGGAGCAATGGGAACATCCTCACGGGCGTGGCAGAGGCTTTGGCATGTTGGGCGGTGCACGGGATGAACTTTTGGACCGACCGAAACATCTCTGTGGCATGACAGGGATGTCAGGCATGTTTGGCAGTGCGCAAGACAAACTTCCAGGAGTGACCGGAACATCCCAGCAGGCATGGCAGAGGTATCGGGCATGTTCGGCATTGTACAATACAAACTTTCAGGAGCAACCTGTCACATGCGTTTGGTAGTTCTCAAGACGAACTTCCAAGAGTGACCGGAACATCCCTGCAGGCATGGCAGAGGCATCGGGTATGTTCAGCAGTGCGCGGATGAACTTTTGGGAACAACCGGAACAATCCCTCGGGTGCACCAGCAGTGTCGGACACGTTGACCAGTGCACAGGATGAACTTACTGGAGCAACCAGATCATCCTCACGAGCATAGCAGAGACTTTGGCCACATTCGACAATGCGCAAGATGAACTTCCAGGAGTGACTGGAACATCAACGTGGCAGTGCACGGGACAAACTTTTGGGAGAAATTCAAATATTCCCTTGGGCGCGTAAGTGGCATCGGACATGTACGGCAGTGCATGGCATGAACTTCCGGGAGCGACTGGAACATCCCTGCAGGCTCAGCTGAGGCATCGGTTGCATTTGGCACTGCACAGATCGAACTTCCGGGAGCAACCAGAACATCTCCATGGGCATGGCAGAGGCTTTGGCGTGTTGGGTAGTGTGTGGGATAAACTTCCT
This sequence comes from Xylocarpus granatum, assembly GCA_019650275.1. NCBI lineage: Eukaryota > Viridiplantae > Streptophyta > Magnoliopsida > Sapindales > Meliaceae > Xylocarpus > Xylocarpus granatum. Next base: position 29,607 of record BNST01002895.1, read on the forward strand.
AGAGTGACATGAACACCCCTGCGGGTGCAGCAGCGGTGGTGGACACGTTCAGCAGTGCATGGAATGAACTTTTGAGAGCGACAAAAACAACTCTGCGGGCACAGTAGAGGCATCAGACGCGTTCGGCAGTACGCAGGACAAATTTTTATGAGCAACCGGAACATCCTCCCGTGGGCGGCAGCAGCATCAAACACGTTGGGCAATGCAGGGGACAAACTTCCGGGAGTGACCAGAACATCCCCATGGGCACAGTAGAGGCTTCAGGTTCATTCGGCAGTGCACAGGACGAACTTCCGGGAGCAATCCAAACATCCCTGTGGGCATGAGAGAGGTGTCGGGCATGTTCAGCAGTGCATGGACAAGCTTCTGGGAGTGAACCCGAACATCCCTGTAGGAGCGGTAGTGGCATTGGACACGTCCAGCAATGCATGGAACAAACTTTCTGAAGCGACGAGAACATCTCCACGGGTGCGGCAACGGTGTTGGGCGCATTTCTGTTGGGGTCCCGATTTTTTTCCCCAACTTTTCTACACCTTAGGGGTCAGCACACCTACTGGAATCCTTCCTAACTTGCTGTCCTGTTTGATTCTTGAGTTCTTTTCTTATTTTATATCCCCTAAGCTGTCCTTCGGGTTAACTAATATACATAAAGATATGTTGGATAGGCAAGACAACTCTTAAACCTATCACAACTTGCCTTGGTTGAAGAAGACAACTCTTAACTTCAACCTTAGCTCTTAAGCAAGGAAGACAACTCTTAACCTTAACTTAAGCCCAAGTTATCTCAAGACAACTCTTAAAAGATAACCGAAATATAAACAAGAATGTGAGCAAGAATGCTTACCTTTAATTCTTGATTAATGAATGAGAAAATAACAAAATTCGTAGCTTATGAGCTCCTCACAAATAATGGGCTGTATTTATAGTCCTAAGACAGCCTTATCCTAATTTAACTAGTACTTAGGTTCCTTATCCACTTAGGATATGTTTTCCTAAGTCAACAAGCTTTTCTAAGTCAAATAAAACATTATCAAGATAGACCTTATCCTTTGTGTCCTAATCCTACTAGGATTCTTGGTCTTTCTTGAATTTCTACCTAGACTAGAATTCCTACCTTATCTTGTATTCTACAGCTACTGGACTTCCTCTTGGCTTACCCTTCTAGGACTAGGACTCTCAATGCAAATCCTTCTGCCCTTAGAATTCTACTTTGCTGTGAGTATCCCATTGCTACTGGAATTCATTATGCTTGTCCTACTGCTGCTGCTGCTGCTGGAATTCTCCTTGGCGTAGATGTTCTGCTGCTGCTGGAATTCTCCTTGGCATGGATGTCCTGCTGCTGCTGGAATTCTGCTTGGCATAAATGTCCTGTATTAATTGGGATTAAGTCAAATACTGGTCGGTCCTCACTGCTGGGCTGCCCACTTGCTGCTGCCATGCTTGTTGTGCACATTTTCTGGCCCATGCTCTCCTTTGCTGCCCCATTTTCTGCCCATTGCCTTTCCTGCATACGTAGATTCTCAATAATTTGGCAGTGTTCGGGACGAACTTCCGGAACTGACCAAAACATCCCTGCAAGCATGGCATAGGCTTCGGGCGTGTTGGGCAGTGCACATCACGAACTTCCAGTAGTGACCAAAACATCCCTTTGGGCGCTGCAGAGGCATTGGGTTCATTCTGCAGTGAGCAGGATGAACTTCCGAGAGTGACCAGAAAATCCCTGCAAAGCCTGGCAGAGGCTTCGGACACGTTCAGCAGTGCTAAGGATGAACTTCCAGAAGTGAACAGAGCATCCCTGCAGGCATGGTAGAGGCTTCGGGAACATTGGGCAGTGCACGGGATTAGCTCCCAGGAGTGACCTGAACATCCCCGCAGGCATGGTATCAGTGTCAGACGTGTTCGGCAGTGAGTGGTACAAATTTCCCAGAGCAACTAGAACATCCCTGCAGGAGCAGCAACAGTGGGGGACACATTCGGCAGTGCACGGGATGAACTTCCAGGAGCGACTGGAGCATCCCTGCAGGCTCAACAGAGGCTTCGAGCGCATTGGGCAGTGCCCACAATGAACTTTCGGGAGCGACCGGAACATCATCACAGGTGTGGCAGAGGCATCGGGTGTGTTCGACAGTGTGTCAGATGAATTTCTGAGAGCAACTGAAACATCCACATGGATGCGGCACACGAGTCGGGTACGCTCGGCAGTGCATGGGACAAACTTCCAGGAACGACCGGAGCATTTACCCGGGTGTGGCAGAGGTATCAGGTGCATTCAGCAGTGCGTGGGATGAACTTCGGAGAGCGACCTGAACAACCCCATGGGTGCAGCAACGGCGTTGAACACGTTCGGCAGTGCACAGGATGAACTTCCGAGAGCAACCAGAACATCCCCGCGGGCTTGGCAGAGAGATAGGGTGCATGTGGCAGTGTATTGTGTGCGGGATGAACTTCTGGGAGCAACCAGAACATCTCCACGGGTACAGCAGTGGCTTGGAATGTGTTTGGTAGTGCGTGGGATGAACTTCCAGGAGCGACCAGAAAATCTCTACGGGAACAGCAGCAGCATTGGGCGCAATCGGCAGTGAGCGGAAAGAACTTTCAGGAGTGACTGCAACATTCCCACCGGTGTGGGAGAGGCTTCAAGCGTGTTTGGCAGTGATTGGGATGAAATTCTGGGAGTGACTAGAACATCCCCGTGGGCACAGCAGCAGCGTAGGAGATGTTCAGCAGTTTGTTGGACGAAGTTCCAGGAGCAACCAGAACATCCCCGCAGGCACGGCAAAGGCTTCAAGAACATTCGGCAGTGCATGGCACTAAATTCCAGGAGCAACCAGAACATCCTCACGGGCACAGCTGCAGCGTCAGGTGCATTCGTGTTGGGGTCCCGATTTTTTCCCCAACTTTTCTACACCTTAGGGGTCAGCACGCCTACTGGAATCCTTCCTAACTTGCTGTCCCGTTTGATTCTTGAGTTCTTTTCTTATTTTATATCCCCTAAGCTGTCCTTCGGGTTAACTAATATATATAAAGATATGTTGGATAGGCAAGACAACTCTTAAACCTACCACAACTTGCCTTGGTTGAAGAAGACAACTCTTAACTTCAACCTTAGCTCTTAAGCAAGGAAGACAACTCTTAACCTTAACTTAAGCCCAAGTTATCTCAAAGACAACTCTTAAAAGATAACCGAAATATAAACAAGAATAGAAGCAAGAATGCTAACCTTTGATTCTTGATTAATGAATGAGAAAATAACAAAATTCGTAGCTTATGAGCTCCTCACAAATAATGGGCTGTATTTATAGTCCTAAGACAGCCTTATCCTAATTTAACTAGTACTTAGGTTCCTTATCCACTTAGGATATGTTTTCCTAAGTCAACAAGCTTTTCTAAGTCAAATAAAACATTATCAAGATAGACCTTATCCTTTGTGTCCTAATCCTACTAGGATTCTTGGTCTTTCTTGAATTCCTACTTAGACTAGAATTCCTACTTTATCTTGTTTTCTACAGCAGCTGGACTTCCTCTTGACTTATCCTTCTAGGGCTAGGACTCTCAATAATTATCCTTCTGCCCTTAGAATTCTTCTTGTCGCAACTATCCTATTGTTACAGGAATTCATCATGCATTTCCTGCTGCTGCCTCTCTTGCTGCTTGGCGCCTTGCGTGCATTCTCTCACGCTCCCTTTGCCTTCTAAGGTCCTCAACAGTTCGACAATGTGCGGGACAAACTTTCCAGAGTGACCAGAGCATCCTTACAGGCGCAGCAGTGGCATTCATCAGTGCACTGGACAAACTTCTGGGAGCAACCAGAAAATCACCAAGGGCTCAGTGGAGGCATTTGGCAGTTTTCGGGATGAACTTCCAGGAGCAACCAAAGCATTTCTCTGGGCGCGCCAGAGGCTTTGGGTGTGTTGGGCAGTTTGCGGGATGAACATCCGGGAGTGACCAAAACATCCCCGTGGACACGGCAGAGGAGTCAGGCGCATTCAACAGTGGGTGGGACGAACTTTCAAGAGTGACTAGAACATACCCACGTGTGCAGTAGAGGCTTCAGGCCCCGTTGGCCAGTGTGCAGGATGAACTTCAGGGAGCAACCGAAATGTTCCCACAGGCACAGCAGAAGCGTGGGGTGCATTTGGCCATGCACAAGATGAGCTTCTGGTAGCAGCAAGAACGTGACCGCTGGCACAGCAGAACCTTCACGCACATTGGGCAGTGCATGGGACAAACTTCAAGGGGCAACCGCAAAATCTCCACGGGCTCACAGATGTGTTGGACGCATTTGGTAGTGTTCAGGACGAACTTCCGTGAGTGACCGGAACATCCCAGCGAGTGCGGCAGCGGTGTTGGATGCATTCACCAGTGCATGGGACAAACATCCAGGAACAATCAGAACATCCGCGCTGGTGTGGCAGAGGAGTGAAGTGCATTTGGCAGTGCATGGAACAAACTTCTAGGAGCGACCAAAACATCCTCATGGGCAGGGCAGAGGCATTGGGTGTGTTTTGCAGTGTGCAGGACGAACTTCAGGAGCAACCAGAACATCCCCATGGGTGTGGCAGAGGCCTTGGGCCATTGGGTAGTGTGTGGGAAGGAGCACCCGGAACATCCCAGCGGGTGCGGCAGCGGCATCGGTGGCATTCGGCAGCATGTGGAACAAACATCCATGGCGGGCTCAGCAGAGGCATCGTATGTGTTTGGCAGTGCTCAGGACAAACTTCTGGAAGCAACCGCAACATTGCCTTGGGCATGGCAGCAGCATCGGACACATTCATCCATGCACAGGACAAACTTCCAGGAGAGACCAGAAGATCCCTGCAGGCGCAGTAGATGCTTTGGGTGCGTTGGGCAGTCTGGGGGATGAACCTCTGAAAGCAACTGTAACATTCCTGCAGGCACAACAGTGGTGTCGGGTGCATTCAGCAGTGCATGGGACACACTTCTGGGTGTGACCGGAACATCCCCACGGGTGTGGCAGAGGCTTTGAGTGCAGACAGTGCATGGTACGAACATCCAGGAGTGACCGGAACATCCCTGAGAGCGCAGCAGCTGCGTCGGCTGCATTTGGCAATGCACGGGATGAACTTTTGGGACCATCCAGAACATCCTGCGGGTGCACCAGATGTGTCAGTCACATTGGTTAGTGTGCGGTATGAACTTCCAGGAGCAACGAGAAAATCTCTACGGCCACGGCAGTAGCATCAGACACGCTCAGCAATGCGAGGGATGAACTTCCAAGAGTGACTAGAACATCCCTACAGGCATGGCAGAGGCCTCAGACGCATTGGGCACTGCACCAGACAAACTTCCAGGCATGACTGGAGCATCTCCGCAAATGCAGTAGAGGTGCTGGACACGTTCGGTAGTGCACCAGACGAACTTTCGGGAGTGATCAAAAGATGCCCGCAGGCTTCGCAGAGGCATCGGACGTGTTCTGCAGTGCTCAGGACGAACTTTCGGGAGCGAGTAGAACATCCCTGTGGGCTTGGCCTAGGTGTTGGGTGTGTTCGGCAGTTAGCGGGATGAACTCCCCAGAGCGACCAGAACATCCCTGCAGGACTGGTAGTGTTGTTGGGTGCACTCAGTAGTGCACGAGATAAACTTCTAGGAGCAACCGGAACATCCCTACAGCTGCAGCTGAGCCATAGGGTGCATTTGGCAGTGCACGGGATGAATTTCCGAGGCTACCAGAACATGCCCGCTGGTGTGGCAGAGCCGTGGGGAACATTCGGCAGTTCACGGGATGAGCTTCCAGAAGCAACCTGAACATCCCCACGGGTGCAGTAGAAATGTTGGGCGCATTCGGCACTACCTGGGATGAACATCTGGGAGCGACCAGAACATCCTTCCAGGTGTGGCAGAGGCTGTGGGCATGTTGGTCAGTGTGCGGGATGAACTTTCGGTAGTGACTGGAAAATCCCACGTACTTGGCAGAGGCCTCAAACACATTGGACAGTGCCCATGATGAACTTCCGTGAGCGATCAAAACATCCCCATGGGTGCGGCAGATGTGCCATGCACGTTCGGCAGTGCTTGGGACAAACTTCCAGGAGCTACCGCAACATCCCTGCAGGCTCGGTAGAGGCATCAGGTGCGTTAGTCAGTTAACGGGATGAACTTCTGGGAGCGACCATAAGATCTGAGCTAGCACAGCCGAGGCGTCAGGCGTGTTTGATAGTGCCTGGCACAAACTTCTGAAACTGACCTAAAATCCCTGCGGGCTCAGTAGAGGCATCGAATGCCTTCAGCAGTGCTTAGGGCAAACCTCCAGGAGTGACCATAAAATCCCCATTGGCTTGGTAGAAGCGTAGGATGAGTTTAGCAGTGCTCGGGATGAACTTCAGAAAGCAACCATAAAATGCCCATGGGCTTGGCAAAGGCATTGGACGCATTCTGTAGTGCTTGGGATGAACTCCTAGGAGTGACCAGAACATCTCCACAGGTGTGGCAGAGGCGTCGGTGCATCTGGCAGTGTGTGGGATGAACTTCTGGGAGCAACAGAAAAATTCCCGTGGGCTCAGCAGAGGCGGTGGATGTGTCTGGCAGTGCTCGGGACGAACTTCCGGGACCGACCAGATCATGCCCACAAACACAGCAGAAGAGTCAGGTGCATTTGGTAGTGGCAGGATGAACTTTCGAGAGCAACCACAACATCCCTGCCAGCATG
>BNST01002896.1:0-56831 GCA_019650275.1 Xylocarpus granatum
GAAGGTGAGATCAATTTGAATGTAGTAGGGTCAACCACTAAGCCCACTGCCATGATGTTGTTCACAACCATTAATGGAAAAGAGGCATTAATGCTGATAGACAGTAGGGCCACCCACAATTTCATCAACACTAAACTTGTTAAGACACTTCAGCTATGCCCAAAGAGAATTGCACCCTTTGAAGTAAAAGTTGCTAGTGGACAAAAACTAGCATTCTCAAGTGATTAAAGCAACGGAGATGAAGATTCAAGGTGTCAACATCGAATTGAGTAGCATGTTTTAGCATTGGCAAGCCTTGACATTGTGTTAGGCAATGCTTAGCTTAAAACAGTAGGTAAAATCATGTTCGACTATGAGACAATGGTCATGCTTTTCCAATGGAAAGGGAAGAACTGCACTTGGAAGGCATCAACCACAACTGCAGCATACCGTTGCGAGGTTACTACCTTTGAATGGATGTACAAAAAGGGGGCACAATGCTATGCCATCCTTTTGGCCACAAGTGGTGTAAACATGGTAGGCTGTTAAAAGAGGCAGAAAGCACATGAAGACATGTCTGTAGCAGTAAGTTAGCTACTTGAGCAGTTCAAGGATGTCTTAAGGGAACCACAAGGGCTACCACCATCAAGATATTATGATCATGCAATTCCCTTAATCGATGAGACTAAGGCAGTTAATATGGCACCTTAATAGTATGCACATTTTTAAATGAATGACATAGAAAGACAAGTTGAAGAGATGCTGCAACAAGGTATTATTCACTCTAACACTTCTTTTTTTTCATCTCCTGTTTTACTTGTTAGAAAGAAGGATGGTACTTGGCAATTTTGTACCATTTATCGAGCACTCAACTAAGCCACTGTCAAGGACCGATTCCCTATTCTAACCATTGATGATATGCTGGATGAACTACATGGTGCCAAGCTTTTAACCAAATTGGACCTAAAAGCTGGATATCACCAAATTTGGATGTAGGAAGACAGCATCCCAGACACATAGTGGACACTAGGAGTACCTTGTCATGCCCTTCGGGTTATGCAATGCACCCTCCACCTTTCAAGCAGCTATGAACGACATCTTCAAGCCTTACTTGCACAAATTTATGCTGATTTCTTTGATGACATCTTGGTTTATTCAAAGAACCTTGATGACCATATGGAGCACTTAGCAAAGGTGATGGAAGTCTTAAGGAATAATCAACCTTTCATCAAGCCATCCAAATGCACGTTCATGCAAATGTGTAGTAGGACTTTCATGCAAGAGGAGCTTGAGTATTTAGGTCACGTTGTATCCAGTGAAGGAATAAAGGTGGACCAACACAAGATAGAAGCAATGGAATAGTGGCTAACTCCTAAGAATGTCACTGAGCTTAGGGGATTCTTGGGCTTGATAAGCTACTACTGGTGATTTGTCTGCAATTATGGTGCCATTGCAAAGCCTTTGATAGACTTGCTGAAGGACAGCTTCTTATGGACAGAAAATAGTGAAATCACCTTTAAAAGTTTGAAGTAAGCCATGTGTAAAGCTCTGGTGTTAGCTCTGCCCAATTTCAATCAAACATTTGAGCTACACACCGATGCATGCCAAGATGAAATTGGTGCTGTTCTTAGTCAAGCAAAAATTCAATTGCATACATAAGCAAAGTTTTAAGGCTCATGAAGAAAGAATGGTCAATATATGTCAAAGAGATGTTGGCAATCATCCATGCAGTCAAGGTATGGTGTTCTTACCTTCTTGGTAGAAAGTTTACGATAGTTACTAATCAACAGCCCTTGAGGAGCTGGATGGGGCAGAAAATCACCACTCTAAAGCAAGAGTTCCTTGTCAAACTACTTGGGTATAAGTATGAGATAGTTTATAAACAGGGCAAGGAAAACAAGATGGTAGATGCTTTGTCAAGGAGCAATGGAGAATAAATGTTGCAGGCAGTATGCGAGCCTAATGAAGCATGCCTTACTACCATTAGTGGTGAAAAATGGACTGTGTGAGCAGAGATTCCATTACTACCATTAAGAGGTTATATCCCTTGACACTTATAGCCAAGAGCCCACCGAGAAGATCAAGAATTTCAAGCCAAAGGTTAGTAGATTCTCTCTTAAGCATGGATATATTTGGCACAACTAGCAGGTTTATGTACCAAACAAACTGGAACTTGAGGAAAGGATTTTAGCCCACTTCCACAACTTACGGGAAGGTGGCCATTCACGTTGTTTCTGTACCTACACGTGGGTCAAGTTATTCTTTTGGTGGGAATGACTCAAGGCTGAAGTCAAGAGGAAAGTCAGCAAATGCAACACTTGCCAAAGGACAAAACTAGAAGGTGGAAAGACATAAAGTTTGCTACAACCTTTGTCAATACCCACATAAGAGCACACACTTTGTGCCACTCAAGCAACCTTACATTGCAAGAGAAGCAGCATAAGAGTTCATCAAGTTTGTGGTTCAACTTCATGGCATCCCCCGCACAATGCTGTTCAATAGAGATTTAGATTTCATGAGAAAGTTTTAGAAGGAACTCTTTACACAACTAGGCAGCAATCTGGTCGCTTCATTAGCCTTTCACCCACAAACGAACAGCCAAAGTGAGGTAACTAATCAAACCTTAGAACAATACTTGAGGTACTTCTGCCATGATCATCAAAGTGAGTGGGAGGAATACATACCATGGGCAGAATTATGGTATAACACTAGTTATCACACGACAATCAAAATGTTGCCATATCAAGCTATATATGGTAGGATTCCACCTGGATTAACAAGCTATACCATGGGAAATATCACCCTGCATAAAGTGGATCTCACACTTCAAGCATGAGAAGTTTTAAAGAAACTCAAGTGTGAGCTTGAGTCAGCTAAGGATCGAATGAAGAAATAAGTTGATAAGGGACAAAAGGAGTAAGAGTTTAAAGTAGGAGGCTAATTTTATCTCAAGATCCATCTCAGAAGAAAGATATGTGTAGGAAAGTCAGCTACAACTATGTTGGCTAGGAAATATTTTGAGCCTTATGAAATCCTTGAACTGATTGGAGTAGTAGCATACTGCCTACAACTGCCGCCCACTTCCAAACTTCATCCAATATTCCATATTTCTTTATTGAGGAAGAAATTAGGAGATGAGAGACAAGTAATTGAAGGACTGCTTAATGCTTTCAAGAAAGATCACGTTGCAACAACCAAAGGAAACATTAATATTTTGCAACGTCAGCTATAGGCATGATAGAAGGCCAGTATGGAGAGTATTGATATGGTGGAATTAATTGACTAAGGATGAAGCAACTTGGGAAGACTATGATGACATCCAGCAGTGATTTTCCAACTTTCACCTTGAGTACAAGCTGAGTCTTTAAGAAAGGGGGATTGTTGAAGACCTAAGAAGGCAAAAGCAGTGTGAGAGGCATAGGAGGATGCAAGAGGCGATAGGCAGAAAATGAGGTAGCGAAACAAAGTATGGGCCAGTGTGAAGGTTTCTATGGCTTTCAAAAGTTAATCCTGCATACTGCCACATGTGCTGGATGCCGCACCATCGCCTCCGCAGAGATTCCTGTCTCTTTCAAAAGTTCATCCTGCACATTGCCGCAAGCACCAGACGCCACTCACATGCCCATGAGAGGTTCCCATCACTTCCAAAAGTTCATCACGTGCACTGCCGCAATATCCGGATATCTCTTCAATCCCCCATATAGGTCCCCATTGCTTTCAGATTTGTCCCACGCATCGCGCAAACACTGGATGATGCTCCCATGTTGGTGTGAAGATTTCTGTCACTTCCTCAAGTTCATCCTACACACTGCCACAAGTGCCGGACGCCATTCCCACGCCGCGCGGAGGTTCCCGTCGCTTCCGAAAGTTCATCCCATGCAATGCTGCTAGGGCAGGTGCTACTCCCACGCTCGACCCCCGCACTGTCGCAAGTGCCAAACACCGCTCACACGCCGGTGCAGAGGTTCCAGTCACTTCCAGAAGTTTGTTTCATGCACTGCTGCAAGCACTGGACACCACTCCCATGCCTGCAAAGTTTCCTATCGCTTCTGAAAGTCTATCCCTTGCACTACCCACTACACCGTGCAGTTTCTTGTCGCTTCCTGCTCCGGTTCTGCTTCCACGTCCCTGGGGAGGTTCCCGTTGCTTCAAGAAGTTCATCCCAAGCACTGCTGCAAGCACTAGATGCCACACCCACACCCTAGGGAAGTTTTTAGTCACTTTTAGAAGTTTACCCCGCACACTGTCGTAAGCTCTAAACACCACTCCCATTCCCTTACTTAGGTTCTCGTCGCTTCTGAAAGTTTGTTTTGCACACTACTACAAGTGTTGGACCATGCAGAGGTTCTCATCACTTTCAGAACTTCTGCAACCACCTGAGGCTGCTCCCATGCATGCATGGTGGCTTCGATCGCTTTTAGAATTTTTTCCTGAGCACTTCCGCAAGCCTGTTTGGAGGTTCCCATCGCTTCAAAAGGTTCAACCCCCACACTGCTGTAAGCACTGGACGCCGTTCTAACGCTTGAGTGGAGATTCTCGTCGCATCTAGAAGTTCATGCCCCATACTGCTGCACGCATCAGATGCCGCTCTAATGCCCAAGCAGAGGTTCCCATTGCTTTCACAAGTTCGTCCCATACACAGCCGCAATTGCCGGACCCCAGACACACCCCCACGCAGAGGATCCTGTTGCTTCCCAAAGTTTTTCCCATGCACTGTCACAAGTGCAAGACACTGCATCTGTTGAAGTTGAAGAGATTGAGGGTGAAGATAAAAAGTCCAACTAACTCTTTGATTGGCCTATGGACACCCATATCAAGCCCAAAGCCCATTTCAAGCTAACCACTAAAGGACAAATAATAGCTAGTTCTTAAAATTGAAAAGATATGCTGTTATGTGTTGCACCTAACTGTTAGAAAAGTAAAATAAGCTTGTACCTAGCCGTTAGGATGTTGTATATATATACCCAACATCTGTAAACATTTAGCAAGTGAATAAACAAGCTTCTTTATTCTTTCATCAATGCTTTCTTTCATACTTCTTTGTTTCTTCATCTACATTTTTTCACATGGTATCAAAGCAGGTTTCATCTTAAATCTAGCTTTTAACTTTTGTTACTTTGTTGTTCTTGGTGTATTAAGACATTCCCCTTCATAGCCAAATTAAATAATAGAAAAGGAGGGCTCGTAACACAACACCAAGAGTAAAAGTTCCTTGAAGGGAGTTGATAATGATGGTAACACCACCTTGAAACTTACCACATTTCCCTTGAATGGAAAAAATTACTCAATTTGGATCAATCCCACTGAAAGAGCATTATGTGGAAAACAAGTGTTGGGTTTCGTGAATGGAAGAATCACAAAGTCCACAGACACATCAAGTGAAGAATATGAAAGATTGGTGCTATAATGACAACTTGGTGTACACATGGATTTTAAATTCTGTGGAACCATCCTTGGTAGGTGCATTCTCAAAGGCCGAAACTTCTAAAGCACTTTGGGAGTCTATCAAAAGACAATTTGGTCATCAAGGAAACTTGATGAGAATATACGAGTTGAAGTAGTTCATCAACAATATCATCCTTGGTGGAGGTGATCCGATAAAATATAACACCAAAATTAAGGAGGCATGGGATGAACATCAATCATTAAGGCTGAATACTACCAATATTGAAGAGGTGGAAAAAAAGGCCAATTAAGATCTTTTGATATCGTATTTGATGGGTTTGGGTTCTGACTACGAAGATCTTCGACATCACATTCTTATAATTGAACCTTTGCCTCATTAAGACGATGTTGCAAATAAAGGTTAATAAAGAGTACCAGCAAAGAAAGATTTTGAATAGGAATTCAAGCAAGGCTGAGAAAGGTAGTTTGGTGGACAACAAGGAAGAAGGCAGGATGGTCCAAAGAGCAAAAGTTAAGGCTCGGGTGTGATAAATGTGAATGGATGCACAACCTCAAAGACAAATGTTGGAAGTGTGGCCACTACAAGATGCTAGGTCATACTAAAGAAAAATGTTGGGTTCTTAATCCACATTTGAGGCCAATCAACTTCAAGGAAAATGTACCACCATAAGGTGGTTAAAATGCAATCGAAAAAAGGAACTCAAAACTTTTTGAGGATTTGGCCAAACTACTTCAGAACCATCTTCCAAGCTCCTCTCAAGGTATGATTTCCAACTCACATTTTAAGTTTGACCCTTGGGTTATTGATTCAGGTGCTACTAATCATATGTTTAGAAATAAAAACATGGCATCTAGAATAGAAACCCTAGGAAACTTTAGAAATGTGACAATAGCCAATGGTAGTGAAATACCTATTAAGAGATTATGAGATATTAAAGTTTTATCCAAGAAAACAAGTGGCCTTTCTATGCCAAAGTTTTTCATCAAATTTGTTATTAGTTAGTAAAATAACAAAAGACTTAAATTGTTGTGTCATCTTTGAACCCAATAAGGTGATATTTCAGAACATATCAACTAGGAAGAAGATTGGTGAGGGAACTCTACATGACGGCCTATATTTTTTGGATAGTACCAATCAAGCCCTTTAGAGTCGAGGAAGACCAGTGGACTTTAGAAACTTTGGCATGCAAGACTAGGCCATCCTCCTAGTAACATTCTGTGTAAAATGATTTCGAAAATGAAGTTTAGTGATTTTAAACAATGTAGGGCTTGTAATCTTGGAAAACAAACTAAACTTCCCTTTGTGCATTCGAAAACTTGTTATAATGAAATGTTTGATCTTGTTCACTCTAATCTATGGACTTCTCCTTTAGAATCTCACAAATGGCTTTAGATATTTTGTCACATTCATTGATCACAAGTCAAGATACACTTGGATATACTTGATTAAAAACAAATCAGAGACCTTGTCATGTTTTAAAGAGTTTGTTTCCTTAATTGAAAATCAACTTGGCAAAAGGATTAAGATTCTTAGGAACGACAATGGGGGAGAATATACTAGTCATGCCTTTGAGAATTACTTGAGCACTTTAGGGATAGTTTATCAAACAACTTGCCCCTACACACCTAAACAAAATGGTGTGGCCAAGCGAAAAAATTGACACATCTTAGATGTAGGAAGGTCATTAATGTTTCATCACAATGTCCCTAAAAGATATTGGAATGAAGCCATTCTCACAGCCATACATTTGATAAATCGTATACCTTTGAAGTTATTGAATGGAAAATCTCCTTTTGAATTGTTGCATAATAGGCAACCAAACTTATCTTATCTAAAGGTATTTGGCTGTACTTGTTATGTTCATATCCCTAATCATGCTAGAGATAAATTGAGTCATAGGAGTGTAAAGTGCATATTTTTAGGGTATTGCATTGATAAAAAAGGGTTATAAATGTTTAGATCCTTTTACAAATGAGAAATTCTTGTCAAGAAATGTTACTTTTTTGGAAAGTGATCCTTACTTTGATAAAGTGAGAAATGAAGGAGAAACGAAAGGGGATCCTCTTCCCTTATCTATTGTAGGTAACCGGTTGAGTTTGTTAAGGAATAATGATCAAATCAATAATGGAGTTAGTTTGAATGAAAGCGAAAAAGAGGATTCTATCTATGAAGATTCAACACAACAGAATGATGATATTCATGAACCATTGGAATCAAATGAAGAACAAAACATAGTTAGCGAAAGTCAAAGTGAGGAAACACCTTGTGATGAGCACCCTAATGATCAATTAGTTTTAGAACATGAAATCCCATTTAGTTCCTCACCGGGTGGGTCAAAATGAGAGAGAGTCTGATTCTTCATCACATGATCAAAATTTTCCTCTTAGAAGATCTCAAAGAATTAGGAAGCCTCCATCCGAATGGCAGAAAAATAGGGTATTCTTTTATGGGAACAAAGTCACAGCACATCCTATAGAAAATTATTATACCTTAGATAATGTTAAAGAGAGTTATAGAGTGTTTTTTAAGCAAATTGGATAGTTTGAAAGAGCCATCTTGCTACAACGAGGCCAAGGACATTCCTATTTGGAGAAATGCCATGGATGAGGAGTTGGAAGCTTTAGTTAAGAATAAGACATGGGAAATTGTTACTCTTCCCCAAGGTAAGAAAACAGTTGGGTGTAAATGGGTGTACAAAACCAAGTTGAAGAGTGATGGTTCTATTGAGAAACATAAAGCTAGATTGGTTGCTAAAGGATTCACTCAAACCTATGGTTTAGATTACACTAAGACATTTGCTCTAGTAGCGAAAATGAACACCATTATAGTTATTTTGTCCTTAGCCACTAATTATGAATGGGAAATGTATCAAATGGATGTTCGAAATGCTTTTCTCCAGGGGGAATTAGAAGAAGAGGTTTACATGGATATCCCACAAGGATACAACATTAAAGTACCAAAACCGCATGTGTGTAAGCTTAGAAAAGCCATTTATGGCTTAAAACAATCTCCTAGGGCTTGGTACTCTAAGTTGTTAGGTGCTTTAACTTCTCAACACTTTAAGGTTAGTAGTGTTGATCACTCTTTTATTCATAAAACACTCCAATAATGGTATTATTGTTGTGATAATATATGTGGACGATATCATTATAACAGGAGTGATACTTTGGGAATAAATAGCACTAAAAGTTATTTAAAGTCTACTTTTGATATTAAAGACCTTGGACACTTATGGTATTTTCTAGGTATAGAAATAGCCCATTCTAATAAAGGGCTATTTCTATCCCAAAGAAAATACAAACTTGATCTTTTGAAAGAAACAGGTAAGCTTGGAGGGAAGATAGCATCAACTCCAATTGAAGGACAAGCCAAAAAGAAGGAGGGCAAACCAATTGAAGACATCAAGCAATATCAAAGAATTGTGGGTAAGTTAATCTATTTAACTATTACTAGACCTGACATTTCTTTTGCTGTGAATCAGGTAAGCCAATTCATGACTTGTCCAATGACCAATCACATGGAAATGGTGGACCGAATACTCAAATATCTCAAAGGGAACTCTAGGACAAGGAATACTCATGAAGAAACATGGACATCACCAAATTTTTGCCTACACAGATGCTGATTGGGCAAGAAGCATTGAAGATCGCAAGTCTACAACTGGATATTGTACTTTTGTTGGTGGGAATTTAGTGACTTGGAAGAGCAAAAAGCAAACCGTGGTGGCCAAATCAAGTGCCGAAGCTGAATATAGAGCAATGGCTTCAACCACCAGTGAATTGATATGGTTAAAGGCATTGGTTGAAGATTTGGGTTTTAATGTCGAGGCACCTATGAAGCCACATTGTGATAACAAAATCGGCGATACATATTGCAAACAATCCAGTGTTTCATGAGAGGACCAAGCACATAGAGGTAGATTGTCACTTTATAAGAGAAAAGTATTTGAACAAGACAATCTCAATGCCTTATGTCAAGAGTGAAGATCAATTGGCGGACATATTCACCAAACCTCTGAGTATTCAACAACTTCAAAAGTTTGTATGCAAGTTGAACTTGATCAATTTGTTCAAGCCCAACTTGAGGGGGAGTGTTGAAGATGACAAGATTGAGGGTGAAGATAAAAAGCCCAAATAACTCTTTGATTGGCCTATGGACACCCATATCAAGCCCAAAGCCCATTTCAAGCTAACCACTAAAGGACGAAATAATAGCTAGTTCTTGAAATTGAAAGATATGTTGCTTGCGTTGGGGTCTCAATGTCTTGTCCCAACTTTTCTACACCTTAAGGGTTAGAATGACTTCTAAAACCTCTCCTAACTTGCGTTGGGGTCTCAATGTCTTGTCCCCTAAGCTGTCCTTTGGGATAGATTAATGAATTAAGGATATGTTGGATAGGCAAGACAACTCTTAAACCTATCACAACTTGCCTTGGTTGAAGAAGACAACTCTTGACTTCAACCTAAGCTCTTAAACAAGGAAGACAATTCTTCACCTTGTCTTAAGCCCAAGTTATCTCAAGATAACTCTTGAAAGATAACTGAAATATAAACAAGAATAACAAAACTTGATTCTTGATTAATGAAAAAAAACATACAAATTTAGAGCATCTCCTTATGCTAACAAATAATGGGTTGTATTTATAGTATTAGACAGCCTTTTCCTAATTTAACTAGTACTTAAGTTCTTTATCCACTTAGGACAAGTTTTTCTAAGCCAACAAGGTTTCCTAAGACATCTAGAATCTCATCAAAAGAGACCTTATCCAAATGTTTTCTAATTCTACTAGGAGTCTTGGTCTTGTTGATTGACTAAACCTCTTTATCCTTATCTTATGCTATCTCCTACAGCTGTTGGTCTTTATCTTTCTATTTCCTTCTAAGATTAGGACTTCCTTATGGTGTGTCCTTCTGTCCCTATGACTTCTTCTTGACATGAACAACTTGTTGAAGCTAAACCCTTTACAAGGTCCTGCTGCTACTAGAGTTCTTCATGTCGTACACATCCTTCTCTTGCTCGAATTGCACCATGCGTATCTGGCTGATGTTGGAGTTCTTCTTGGCTCGAATTGCACCATGCCCATTGCCTTTCCTGCATACTTAGGTTCTCAACAGCTCAGCAGTGCATGGAACAAACTTTTGGGAGAGACCCGAACATCCCCATGGGCGCGGCAGTGGCGTTGGTCATGTTTGGCAGTGGTGTTGGACATGTTTGGCAGTGCACAGGATGAACTTCTGGGAGCGATTGAAAAATTTCCACGGGCATGGTAAAGGCATTGGGCACGCTATGCAGTGCACAGAATGAGCTTCCGGGACCAATGGAACATCCCTGTGGGTGCAGCAGTGGCTTCGGCCACATTCGGCCTGCATAGGTCAAACTTCCAGAGCGACTGGAACTTCTCCGTGGGCCCTGCAGAGATTTAAGGCACATTTGCCAGTGGGCAGGATGAACTTCCGAGAGGGGCCGGAACATCACCACAGGTGCAGCAGAGGCATTGGACACGTTCGGCAGTGTGCGGGACAAACTTTCAGGAGCGACGGGAACATCCCCTCGAGTGCGGTAGCGGCATCGTTCGTGTCCTGCAGTGTGCAGGACAAACTTTCGGCAGCCACCGGAACATACCATCGGCTGCAGCAGCGGCGTCAGACATGTTCGACAGTGCACGGGACAAACTTCAGGCAGTGACCGGAACGTCCCCGTGGGACAGCAGAAGCTTTGGACGATTGGGCAATGTACAGGATGAACTTTTGAGAGTGACTGGAATGTGCCCGTAGGTGTGGCTGAGGCATCGGACATGTTTGGTAGTGCATGGGATGAACTTCTGCAATCAACCAAAACATCCCCGCTGGTGCAGTAAAGGCATTAGACACATTGGGAAGTGCACAGGACAAACTTCCAGGAGCAGCCGGAACATCTCCCGATGGTGCAGCAGCGGAGTCGCTCATGTTTGGCAGTACGCAAGATGAACATCCAGAAGACACCAGAACATCCCCCCTTCGCGTGGTAGTGGTGTCTAACACGTTCGGCAGTGCATGGGATAAACTTCTGAGAGCGACCAGGACATGCCCATGGATGTGGCGGAGGTGTGGGATGCATTCAACAGTGTACAGGACAAACTTCTAGGAGTCACTAAAAAATCCCCACAAGCTTGGCAGAGGCGTCAAACCCGTTCGGTAGTGCTCGGGACAAACTTCTGGGAGCAACCAAAACATCCACATAGGTGTGGCAAAAGCATTGGGGGTGTTTGGCAGTGCAGGGGACGAATTTTCAAGAGTGACCGGAACATCCCCGTGGGCGTGGCAGTAGCATCAGACAAGTTTGGTAGTGCAAAGAATGAACTTCTGGGAGCAACCGGAACATCCCCACCGATGTAGCAAAGGCATCAGGCATGTTGGACAGTGTGTGAGATGAACATCTGGGTGCAACCGAAACATCCAAGCGGGCACGGCGGCTTGGAGACATTCGCCTGTGCTTAGGATGAACTTTCGGGAGTGACCGGAACATCCCCGTGGGTGCAGCATGGGCATGGTGCATGTTTGGAAGTGCGCATGTTTGAAAGGCCAGATATCATCAAGTACACATGAAAGAAGAGGACATGCAGAGACAACATTTCGGACTTATAGTGGACACTACGAGTACTTAGTCATGCCCTTCGGACTATGCAACGCACCTCCACCTTTCAAGCGGCCATGAACAACATCTTCAAACCTTATTTGCACAGGTTTGTTTTAGTTTTCTTTGATAACATTTTGGTCTATTCCAGGAGCCACAATGATCACATAGAGCACTTAGGAAAAGTGCTAGAAATGTTAAGAAGAAATTGGTTCGTCATCAAGCCATCCAAGTGCACATTCATGCAAGAGGAGCTTGAATACCGCAGTCACATCATTTCAGAAAAAGGAGTGAAGGTAGACCAACGTAAAATAGGAGCCATACAAACATGGCCAACTCCAAATAATGTCACAGGACTTAAAGGATTTCTAGGTTTGATAGGCTACTATCATCGATTTGTTTGCAAATATGGTGCCATAGCAAAACCACTAACAGATTTGCTAAAGAAGGATGGATTCCTATGGACAGAAAAGAGTGAAGACTCATTCAAATTGTTGAAGCAAGCCATGTGTGAGACCCCGGTGTTAGCACTGCCCGACTTCAACCAAACCTTCGACCTTCACACTGACACATGTCAACATGGAATAGGTGCTGTCTTGAGTCAAGTCGGAAGACCTATTGCATACATGAGCAGAGTCTTAGGGCCCATGAAGAAGGAATGGTCAATATATGCAAAGGAGATGTTGGCTATCATCCATGCAGTCAAGGTATGGTGACCTTACCTTCTTCGGGAGGAAATTCCTGATCATTACAGATCAACAACCCTTGAGAAGCCTCATAGAACAGAAAATTACCACCCTAGAGCAGCAGAAGTTCCTTGTCAAATTGCTAGGTTACAAGTATAAAATAATCAACAAGCCTAGCAAGGAAAATAAAGTGGCAGACATATTATCTAGAAACAATGGAGGTCAAGCATTGTGGACAACATGTAAGCCTAATGACACATGCCTCACTGCCATTAGCAGAGCAGAGTGGAATGTATGGACAGAAATCAATGAGGCAATAGGGATTGATCCCCAAAGCCAAGAGCTCATTGAAAGGATCAAGAATTTCAAACCTAAGGTTAGTAAACTCACCCTTAAGAATGGATATATTTGGCACAACCAGCAGGTGTATGTACCAAACATACAAGGACTAAGGGGGAAGATCTTGAATCACTTCCACAACTCATGGGAAGGAGGACATTGAGGATGGTTCCGTACTTACATATGGATCAAGCTATTCTTTTAGTTGGAAGGATTCATGGCAGAAGTCAAGAAGAAAGACAGCAATTGTGACATTTGCCCATGGATAAAACCAGAAGATGGCAAGACCAAAGGATTGCTACAACCTTTGCCATTACCCACAAGTTTGGGAAGACTACAATGACTTCCAGCAAACTTCCACCTTGAGGACAAGGTGAGTCTTCAAGAAAGGGGGATTGTTGAGAACCTAAGTATGCAGGAAATGAAACGGGCAGAAAATGAGGCAGCAAAGGAGAGCATGGTCCAGAAAATGTGCACAACAAGCATGGCAACAGCAAGTGTGCAGCCCAGCAATGAGGCCTGGCCAATATTTGACTTAATCCTAATCAATGAAAGATATTCCTGCCAACAGGAGTTCAGCAGAAAAGTATATTCACATCAAGAAGAACTCCAGTAGCAGTAGAACGCCCATGTCAAGAAGAGCTCCAGCAGTAAGAGGACATTTACACCAAGCAGAGTTCCAGCAGCAGTAGAAGCAGAGTTCTAGCAGCAGCAGGACATCCATGCCAAGAAGAGCTCTATTAGCGGCAAGACACTCATGATGAGTTCCAGTAGCAATAGCATAGTCATGACAAGAAGAATTCTAAGGGCAGAAGGATATGCATTCAGAGTCCTAGTCTTAGAAGGATTAGGCAAGAGGAAGTGCACCGTTGTAAAATACAAGATAAAGTAGGAATTCTAGTCTAGGTAGAAATTCAAGAAAGACCAAGAATCCCAGTAGAATTAGGAAACATTTGGATAAGGACTATCTTGATAATGTTTTAGTTGACTTAGAAAAGCTTGTTGACTTAGGAAAACATATCCTAAGTGGATAAGGAACCTAAGTACTAGTTAAATTAGGATAAGGTTGTCCTAGGACCATAAATACAGCCCATTATTTGTGAGGAGCTGATATGCTCCGAATTTTGTTAGTTTTCTCATTCAATAATCAAGAATCAAAGGTTAGCATTCTTTCTTACTTTCTTGTTTATATTTTTGGTTGTCTTTTAAGAGTTGTCTTGAGATAACTTGGGCTTAAGACAAGGTTAAGAGTTGTCTTCCTTGCTTAAGAGCTAAGGTTGAAGTTAAGAGTTGTTTTCTTCAACCAAGGCAAGTTGTGATAGGTTTAAGAGTTGTCTTGCCTATCCAACATATCCTTATATATATTAGTTAACCCGAAGGACAGCTTAGGGGACATAAATATAAGAAAAGAACTCAAGAATCAAATGGGACAGCAAGTTAGGAAGGATTCTAGTAGGCTGCTGACCCCTAAGGTGTAAAAAAGTTGGGGAAAAAAATCAGGACCCCAACAGTACGGCAGTGCATGGAAAAAAATTCTAGGAGCAACCGGAACTTCATCACGGGTGTGGCATAGGTGTCAGGCGTGTGCAGCAGTGCACGAGACGAACTTTTTGGTGCGCACGACATGTACCTACAGGCACAGCAGAGGCATCGGGTGCATTTAGCAGTGTGCAAGAAGAACTTCCGGGAGTGACTGAAACTTTCCCACGAGTACGGTGGCGTCAGACATGTTCGGCAGTGCGGGTGACGAACTTCTGAGACCGACTAGAACATCCCCACTGGCGGGGCAGAGGCATCGAGCGTGTTTGGCAGTGTGCAGTACGAACTTTAGCGAGTGACTGGAACATCCACGTGGGAGTGGAAGTGGCATTGCGTACATTCAGTAGCATGCAGGACGAACTTCCTGGCACGACTGGAAAATCCCTGTAGCTTTAGCAGAGGCATAAGGAGCATTCAGCAGTGCTTGGGACAAACTACCAGGAGCGACCAGAACATCCCTGTGGCTGCAGTAGCAGGTTGGGTACGCTCAGCAATGCACGGAGCAAACTTCCAGGAGCAACTGGAACATCCCTGTGGTCGCAGCACAGGCATCGGGCGTGTTTGGCAGTGCTTGGAATGAACTTCTGGGAGCGACTGGAACATCCTTGCTAGTGCGACAGGCTTGGGGCATTGGGCAGTGTGTAGGACAAACTTCCAAGAGTGACTGGAACATCACCGCGGCTGCAGCACAGGTGTTAGGCGCATTCGTTAGTGCACGGGACGAGCTTCCATGAGCGACTGGAAAGTCGCTGTGGGCTCAGCAGAGGTTTCGGACGCATTCGGCGGTGCTCAGGTTGAACTTCCCAGAGTGACTGAAAAATCCCCACAAACACAGAAGAGGTGTCGGGCGCGTTCGGCAGTACACAGAAGGAACTTCCGGGAGCAACTAGAACATCCCCGCCATTGCGGCAGAGGCTCAGGCTGCCTGGTCAGTGCGTAGGAGAACCTCTGGATGTGACCAGATCATTCCAACGGGCGAGACAAAGGAATTGGGCAGGTTGGGCAGTGCATGGGATGAACGTCCAGGAGCAATCGGATCATCCCTGGGGCTGCCACAAAAGCATCGGGCACATTTGACAGTGTGCGGGACGAACTTCTGGGAGCAACCAGAACATCACCGCAGGCATGACAGCCGTGTTGGGCGTGTTTGGCAATGCGTGGGACAAACATCCAAGAGCGACCAGAACATCACTGCAGGCATGGCAGAGGCATCGGGCGCATTTGGCAGTGTGTGGGATGAACTTCCGGGAGGGAATGAACATCCTTGTGGGCGTGACAGCGGCGTAGGGCGCATTCAGCAGTGCACGGACGAACTTCCAGGACCAACCGGAACATCCCCATGGATTTGACTGATGCATTAGGCAAGTTTGACAGTGCACAGGATGAAATTCTGAGAGCGACCAAAATATCCCCACAGGCATGGCAAAGGTGTCGGGTGCATTTGGCTGTGTGTAGGACGAACTTCCGGAAGCGACCCGAATATCCCCATGGGCGTGGCAGGGGCTTTGAGCTCATTATGCAGTGTATGGGACAAACTTTCAGGAGCAACCGGAGCATCCACGTGGAGACGGCAGGGGCTTCGAGTGTGTTGGGCAGTGCGTGGGACAACCTTCCGGGAGTGAGCGGAAGATCCCCACGGGGGCGGCAGAGGAGTTGGGAGCTTTTGGCAGTGCACAGGATGAAGTTCTGGGAGCAACCAGAACATCCTCACAGATGTGGCAGCAGCATCGGGTGCACTCATCAGTGTGCAGGACAAACTTCTGGGGGCAACTGAAGTATACCTGCAAATGTGGCAGAGGCTTTGGGTGCATTTGGCAGTGCACGGGACAAGCTTTTAGGAGCGACCGGAACATCCCCTCAAGCACGGCAGCAGCATCAGGTGCCTTTAGCAGTGTGGACGAACTTCTGAAGGCAACCCGAACATCCGAGTGGGCACAGTAAAGGCATCGGACACATTTGGCAATGCGCCTAACGAACTTCCAGGAGCGAGCTGAACATTCCCATGGGTTCAGTAGCAGCACTCGACACATTCGGCAGTACATGGGACAAACTTCAAGGAGTGGCCTGAACATCCTAGCAGGCGTGGCAGAGGCTTCAGGCATATTGGGCAGTGTATGGGACGAGCTTCCAGGAGCGACCCAAACATCCCTTGGGCATGTTCAGCATTGTGCAAGATGAACTTTTAGGAGCAACCGGAACACACCGCAGGTGCGGCAAAGGTTTCAGGCGCATTGGATAGTGTGCGGGATGAACTTCCAAGAGTGGTCAAAAACTCCCCATGGCCTTGGCAAATGTGTCGGACACAATTAATAGAGCTCTAGACGAACTTCCAGGAGCAACTGAAACATCCACACGAGCATGGCAGAGGCATAAAGCATGTTCGGTAGTGTGCAGGATGAAGTTCCTGGAGCAACCGGAACTTCCCAGCGGGTGTGGCAAAGGCATCAGTTGCGTTCGGCAGTGCTCAAGATGAACTTCCGGGAGTGACTGGAACACCCCCGTGGGCACGGCAGCAGTATCGGGTGCATTTTGCAATGCGTAGGATGAACTTTGGAGATGACCAGAACATCCCCTCAAGCACGGCAGCGGCTTTGGACGCCTTCGGCAGTGCACAGGATGAACTTCCGGGAGTGACTCAAACATCCCCATGGGTGTGGATTGACGTTAGACACGTTTCGCCAGTGCATGGCACAGGCTTCAGACGTGTTGGGCAGTGCATGGGATGAACTTTTGGGAGTGACCCAAACATCCCTGTTGGTGCATTCGGCAGTGCACAGGATGAACTTTCGAGAGCAACCGGAACATGCCCGCAGGGATGGTAGAGGCATTGGGCACATCCAACAGTGCACAGGATGAACTTCTGGGATTGACCAGAACATGCCCGCTAGCGCGGCAGAGGCTTTGGGTGCGTTGGGCAGTGTGCGAGATGAACTTCAGGGAGTGGCTGGAAAATCCCTGCAGGCTAGCAGATGTGTCGGACTGATTGGGCAGAGCTCAGGATGAACTTCTCAGAGCGACCAGAACATCCCCGTAGGCAAGGCCGAGGCTTCAAGTGTGCTGGGCAATGCACGGAATGAACACCTAAGAGTGACCAGAACATGCCCACAGGCGCGACAGCGGCACGGGACAGATTCTCAGTGCATGGGATGAACTGATGGCAGTGACCGAAAAATCCCGTGGGCTCAGTGGAAGTGTCAGACGCATACGACAGTGCTCGGGACGAACTTTCGAGAGCAATAGGAACATTCCCACAGAAGTGGCAGAGGCTTCGGGTCCGTTCGGCAGTGTGCAGGGCAAAATTCCGGGAGCAACTGGAACATCCCTGTGGGCACAACAGCGGCGTCGGACACGTTCGGCAGTGTGTGGGATGAACTTGCGGGAGCAAACGGAACATCCCTGTGGGTGCGGCAAAGGCTTCTGGCACGTTGGGCAGTGCGTGGCACTAGTTTCCGGGAGCAACCTGAATATCCCCACAGGCACGGCAGTGGCATCGGGTGTATTTGACATTGTGTGGGATGAACTTCAAGGAGTGGCCAGAACCTCCCTGTAGGCACGGCACTAGCGTTTGGGAGTGCACTGGATGAACTTCTGGGAGCGATCGGAAAATCACCGCAGGCTTGGCAGAGGTGTTGGACACATTTGGTATTGCTCGGGACAAACTTTCGAGAGCAACCAGAACAACCCTGCTAGTGCGCCAGAGGCTTCAGGCTTGTTGGGCAATGTGCAGGACAAACTTTCGGGTGTGACTGGAACATCCCCTCGGGTGCGGTAGAGGCATCAGGCATATTCAATAGTGCACGCGACGAACTTTGGGACTTACTAGAACAACCTTGTGAGTGCAGTAGAAGCATCAGGCACATCCGCCAGTGTGCGGGCAAACTTCCGAGATCAACCAGAGCATCTCCGTGGGTGCAGCAGAAGCGCTGTGAGCGTTTAGCAGTGCACAGAACAAACTTCTGGCAGCTACTGAAACATTACCCTGGGCACGGCAGAGGCTTCCAGCACACTGGGCAGTACGAGGGATGAACTTTTGGGAGCGACTCGAATATCCCCATGGGTTCAAGTGATGTTTGGCACATCTAGCAGTGCACGGGATGAAGTTTCAGCAGTAACCGAAAAATCCCCAGGGGCTTAGCAGTGGCATTAGATGTGTTCATTAGTGCTTGGGACGAACTTCTGGGAGTGATCAGAACATCTCCACAAGCAAGGTAGTGGTGTTAGACACATTTGGCAATGTGCGGTACGAATTTCTGGGAGCGACCAAAACATCCCTGCCACTACGGCAGAGGCTTCAGGCACATTGGGCATTTCCCAATATGAACTTCTAGGAGCAACCAGAACATCCTTGAGGCCATGACAGAGGTGTCGGGTGCGTTTAGTAGTGCGTGGGACAAACTTCCAGGAGTGACCGGAACATCACCGCGGGCGCAGCAGTGCAGTTGGGCGCATTGGGCAGTGCACAGGATGGACATCCCTGATCAACCTGAACATCTCCTTGGGTGCGGCAGAGGCATCCACTGCATTTCAGTAGTGAGCGGGATGAACTTCTGGGAGCAACTGGAACATCCCTGTGGCATGGCAGAGGCTTTGGGCAGGTTGGACAGTGCGCAGGATGAGCTTCCAGGAGTTTTCGGAACATCTCCGCGAGCATAGCAGAGGTGTCAGGCATGTTCTGCAGTGAGCAGGACGAACTTTGACGAGCGACCGGAACATCCACGCAGGTGCGGCAGCAGCATCGGGCCTGTTCTGCAGTGCATGGAATGAATTTTCGGGAGCGACCGGGACATCCCCGTGGGTGCATATGGCAGTGTGTGGGATGAACTTTGGGGAACAACCAAAACATCCCTACATGTGTGGCAGATGCTTTCTGCACTGCATGGGATGAACTTCTAGGAGCGACTGGAACATTCCCACGGGTGTGGCATTGGACATATTCGGCATGTGCGGGACAAACTTCCAAGAGCAACCAGAACATCCCCACATGTGTGGCAGAGGCATCAGGCGCGGTTGCCAGTGTGCAGGACAAACTTCCGGGAGAGACCAGAACATATCTGCGGGCAGGGTGGAGGCATCATGCATGTTTGGTAGATCGCTGGGCGAACTTCCAGGAGTGACCTGAACATCCCCTCGGGTGCGACAGAGGCTTTGGGCACATTGGGCAGTGCACAAGATGAACTTCCGGGAGCAACCAAAACATCCCTGCAGGCGGGGTAGAGGAATCGGGCGTGTTCTGTGGTGTGTGGGACTGGGATAGATGTCCCACTGCTGCCGGAATTCTTCTTTGCATGGATGTCTTGCTGCTGCTGTAACTCTGCTTGGCGTAAATGTCCTTCATTAATTAGGATTAAGTCAAATACTGGCCAGGCCTCATTGCTGGGCTGCATACTTGCTGTTGCCATGCTTTTTGTGCACATTTTCTGGCCCATGCTCTCCTTTGCCACCCCATTTTTTGTCCACTGCCTTTCCTGCATACTTAGGTTCTCAACAATCCCCCTTTCTTGAAGACTCACCTTGTCCTCAAGGTGAAAGTTGGAAAACTGCCGCTGGATGTCATTATAGTCTTTCAAACTTGTATGAGTAATGGCAAAGGTTGTAGCAATCCCTTGGTCTTGCCATCTTCTGGTTTTATCCATGGACAAATGTCACAATTGCTGTCTTTCTTCTTGACTTCTGCCTTGAATCCTTCCCACCAAAAGAATAGCTTGATCTGCATGTAAGTGCGGAACCATCCTGAATGTCCTCCTTCCCGTGAGTTGTGGAAGTGATTCAAGATCTTCCCTCTTACTCTGATATGTTTTGTACATACACCTGCTGGTTGTGCCAAATATATCCATTCTTAAGGGTGAATTTACTAACCTTAGGGTCAAAATTTCTTGATCTTCTCAATGAGTTCTAGCTTTAGGGATCAATCTCTAGTGCCTCTTTGATTTCTGTCTATACATTCCACTCCGCTCTGCTAATGGCAGTAAGGCATGTGTCATTAGGCTCACATGCTGTCCACAATGCTTGACCTCCATTGCTTCTGGATAATGCGTCTGCCACCTTGTTTTCCTTGCCCGGTTTGTAGGTTATTTTATACTCGTATCCTAGCAACTTGACAAGGATTTTTTGCTGTCCCAGTGTGGTGATTTTCTGCTCCGTGAGGCTTCTCAAGGGTTGTTGATCTGTAATGATCAGGAACTTCCTCCCAAGAAGGTAAGGTCACCATACCTTGACTGCATGGATGATGGCCAACATCTCCTTGGCGTATACTGACCATTCCTTCTTCATGGACCCTATGACTCTGCTCATGCATGCAATAAGGCTTCCGGCTTGATTCAGGACAGCACCTATTCCATCTTGACATGCGTCGGAGTGAAGCTCAAAGGTTTGGTTGAAGTCAGGCAGTGCTAGCACCGAGGTCTTACACATGGCTTGCTTGAATAACTTGAATGCGTCTTCACTCTTCTCTGTCCATAGGAATCTGTCCTTCTTCAACAAATCCATTAATGGTTTTGCTATGGTGCCATATTTGTGGACAAATCGGCAGGTAGTAGCCCGTCAAGCCTAGAAATCCTCTAAGTTCTGTGACATTTTTAGGAGTTAGCCATGTTTGCATGGCTCCTATTTTCCATTGGTCTACCTTCACTCCATCTCCGGATATGATGTGACCAAGGTAGTCAAGCTCTTCTTGTATGAATGTGCACTTGGATGGCTTGATAACGAAGCGATTTCTTCTTAACACCTCCAACACTTTTGCTAAGTGTTCTATATGATCATCATGGTTCTTGGAATAGACCAAAATGTCATCAAAGAAAACTAATACAAACCTGTGCAAATAAGGTTTGAAGATGTCATTCATGGCTGCTTGAAAGGTGGAGGGTGCATTGCATAGTCCGAAGGGCATGACTAGGTACTCGTAGTGTTCGTCTCGCATCTATCAATCAACACCAAAACATTCTTGTTGTTTATGGTTGCGAACAGCCTCATTGTAGTAGGTTTGGTGGTTGCTCCTACTGGATGCAAGTTGATTTCACCTTTTTTCGCATGATCCAGGGAAGGTACTGCCTCTGCTTCCTCCTCTGCTGTCCATGCGGCTTTCTTGATCTTCCTGCATCACTACTGGATCCCCTTTTGCTAATTTTTTGAGTGCTAGAGAAATCCTTAACGTTGCATGGAATGTCTAGATCTACAGTGTTCAAGCTGTAACACGGATAATCATCATTCTATCTAGGGAATTGAAGGTCTAAGACAGGTGCAGATGATGGCTTTTGATCAATATTTGTCTTTGAAAAACTTTCTGCATGCTATGCATATTTTCTGCTGCAATTTGAACAATGAATGGTCTAAAGGTCTCATTTCTTGCAACTTATGAAGCTGTCCGTGAAAGATCAGCAAGTCCTTCGATCTGCAAAGATGATATCAAGACATTTGGTAGATGCATTGTTTGACTCATCACAAGACATCTGCATCTTTATTTTGGCATTCGAACATATCAAGTCATGTCCTGGAACACTTGTGTCCTTATTGTCGCTATCATATGGAAGTGCATATGCATCTCCTGTGCACAATTCTTTTCCTCTACTGTCATCAACTGGAATTGTTGGTGATGAAATGTCTTCACTTGTTCTCTAGATTTGCATCTCAGGAGGCGGAGATGAGTATTCCAAGTTCTGAACTAGTAAAGCACTCTTAGAATTTGATAAAGCAAAGACTTGACTCCCATCAAACTCGTAGCAAATATTGGTAATTCTGGAGGGGCCGAATCTGTACATGAATTCTTGTGTGAGCCTTGTCTAGCCAATCCTTCTACCGTCTCTACCATAGGTGGCCTTAAGCCAACACCACCATTGATTGGCCCTCCCACACAGGTGATAGGATGCAAAATCAACCCTTTTCACCCCTCTCTACAACTTGTTTCTCAAAGTAGAATTCAGCTTTGGAGATCCATTCAGTTGGATCTCCTTTCTCAAAGGTAGGGAATTTGATTTTTACCTTTGGCTGGGTGTAGTGGCTTGGGCTGTCGTAGTGCTGCCATTCCTCTCCCCTATTTGTCCGCCAAAGTTCTGCCTCATGATGACACTGCATTCTCCTTAGCTGCCACGCTGCTGGCCTTTAATCCAAGACCTCATTGTTGCTATACACATCATAGGGGTCATGGGGCTGGTGCAAATTTGGTGGCACCTCCCTTCTGCTCCCTAGACTCATGCCCACTCTCCCCTTTTCTTGAGAGGGAAGCTGCTCATGCTTAGAATCTTCCTCGTGCTCATGGTGTCGTGAGATTTTTGAATGCAGCCTTCTAGGTTGCTGTGGTAGTATGATGCTCCTTCTTTGCTTGGTTTGGCTTTGCCTTCCAGCCACTCGGGGTGTATCCCCTCTTCAACTGCTCCAGGGAATGGATGATGGATGAAAGCTGCGGTTTTGTATCACTTACCTAGTCATTGAGTGAGCGTTGGTTCCTCTCTAAGGTCAAAATTCTTTAAAAGTCCTTGTTAGTTCGCTATTGTGGTGAAGGTGAATGCTACCTTGATGACATGGTGATTATGCTGTCCTTTCAATTGAATGGTGTTTGTGCTGATCTCTCAACGAGAGCACCAATTTGTTGGGGTCAGCACGACTTCTAAAACCTTTCTTAACCTGCTATCCCATTTGATTCTTAAGTTCTTTTCTTAGATTTACGTCCCCTAAGCTGTCTTTTGGGATTAACTAATGAATAAAAGATATGTTGGGTAGGCAAGACAACTCTTAAACCTATCACAACTTGCCTTGGTTGAAGAAGACAACTCTTAACTTCAACCTAAGCTCTTAAGCAAGGAAGACTACTCTTCACCTTGACTTAAGCCCAAGTTATCTCAAGACAACTCTTGAAAAGATAACCAAAATATAAACAAGAATATAAGCAAGAATGCTAATCTTGATTCTTGATTAATGAATGAAAATATACAAATTCGGAGCATATTTTATGCTAACAAATAATGGATTGTATTTATAGTATTGGACAGTGTTTTCCTAATTTAACAAGTACTTAAGTTCCTTATCTACTTAGGATAAGTTTTCCTAAGTCAACAAGGTTTTCTAAGACAATTAGAACCTTATCAAGATAGACCTTATCCAAAGGTATCCTAATCCTACTAGGATTCTTGGTCTTTCTTGATTATCTACCTAGACTAGAATTCCTGCCTTATCTTGGCTTCCTCTTGGCTTATCCTTCTAGGACTAGGACTCTCAATACTTATCCTTTTGACCTTAGAATTCTTCTTGTCGTGACTATCCTATTGCTACTGAAAACTCATCATGCGTGTCCTATTGCTGATAGAACTCTTCTTGGCATAGATGTCTCCTGCTGCTGGAACTCTGCTTGGCATAGATGTCCTGCTGCTGCTGGAATTCTCCTTGGCATGGATGTCCTGCTGCTGCTGGAACTCTGCTTGGCATAGATGTTCTACTGCTCCTGGAATTCTCCTTGGTGTAAATGTCCTTCATTAACTAGGATTAAGTCAAATACTGGCTAGGCCTCACTGCTGGGCTGCATACTTGTTATTGCCATGCTTGTTTTCTGCCCATGCTTTCCTTAGCTGCCCCATTTTCTGCCCACTGCCTTTCCTGCATACTTAGGTTCTCAAGAGTTTGGCAGTGCATGGGATGAACTTATGGGAGTGACTGAAACATTCACTCGGGTGCGGCAAGGGCGTTAGATGCATTTAGCAGTGCTCGGGATAAACTTCCAGAAGCAGCCAGAACATCCCCACGGGCATGACAAATGAATTGGTCATGTTTTAGCACTTTTTAATTTAGGTTCTATGCTTTCTTTTATATCCCACACATTTCCTAGAAGATTAAATATCACACTTGCATTGTTAGATGAAGAGTTGTACATGGGGACTCCTTCAGGGAATATAATTTATGTTCAAGATGTGCTAAAATCATGCAAAATTAAGTTAGGGGATAGAGTGTTGTTGGCAAACTTGATTATTTTGAAAATGTATGATTTTGAAGTTATTTTGGGTATGGATTGGTTGTCTACTTACCATGCAAATATTAAATGTTTTGAGAAGAAAGTAGTATTTCAGCCACCTGGTGAGCCTAAATTCAAGGTGTTAAGTTATCATTGATGTCAAGGGTAATTTTTGCGTTACAAGCTTGGAAGAGTTTGAGGAAAGGTTGTTTTGGTTTATTAGCAAGTGTTATTGATATTGAGAAAAATTAAGTGAAAATTCAAGGTGTTCTTGTAGCGAATGAGTTTATTGATATTTTTTCTAAGGATTTACTCGGTATTCCTCCGAATCATGAGATTGAATTCAATATAGAAGTCATTTTAGGGACAAATTCGATATCAAAGACACCTTATCGAATGGCACCAATAGAACTCAAAGAATTCAAGGAGCAGCTACAAGAATTACTTGAGATAGGCTTTATTCGACCAAATGTTTCACCATGGGGTGCACCAGTTTTGTTTGCCAAGAAAAAGGATCAATCAATTCGTTTGTCATCAATTATAAAGAGTTGAATCGAGTGACAATGAAAAATAGATATCCCCTTCCAAGAATTGAAGATTTGTTTGATCAATTATAGGGAGCATCAATGTTTTCTAAAATTGTTCTTAGATCTAGTTATTATCAATTGAAGGTCAAGAAAGAAGACATTTCTAAAATAGCTTGTCAAACCAGGTATGGGCATTATGAGTTTACAGTGATGCCATTTGGGTTGACTAATGCACCTGCTACTTTTATGGATCTTATGAATCGAATATTCAAGAATTACCTAAACAAATTTGTGATCATGTGTATTGATGATATCTTGGTGTATTCTAAAAGTAAAGAGGAGCTCAAAGAACATTTAAGAGTTGTGTTACAAGTTTTAAGCCAAAAATAACTTTATGCAAATTTCAAAATGTGTGAATTTTGGTTCAACCGTATAACCTTTTTTGGACATGTCATCTTTTTAGAAGGTGTCTTAGTGGATCCAAGCAAAATAAAAGTAGTGATGGAGTGGCATAGAACAACTAATGTTGAAGAGGTTCATAGTTTTCTTGGATTAGGTAGATATTATAAGCATTTTTGTTGAAGGTTTTATTGGTCAGAAGAATGCGACAAAAGTTTTGAAGAGCTTAAAATGCGATTAGTCAATGCTCCAGTGTTAACCATTTCTTGTGCATCTTGAGTAATGTTTGACATGTTAGAAAGTCAAGGCAGAGCATCAGAGACCATCTGGATTGTTGAAACCTTTATTGATTCCAAAATAGAAATGGGAACATATAGCCATGGTGTAACACTTTAGTTTCTTTTATTATATTATATATTTATATATAGATAATAGGTTATATTTTTGGAGATATATGTATTATATAGGAAATAATTAGATATTTTAGAATAAATTATAAATTTAGGGTCAAATAGATAGAAAGAGTCCAATTAAGAATAGAATTGCTATTTTATACTAGTATAAATAGAAGTGTTTATTTGTGTTAAGTATTTATTTGTGTTTAGGGTTTAATCATATTTTAAAGAGAAAAAGGGCAAGACAAAAAAAGAGAAAAGATAAGAAAATAGTAAGTTTTCTTTCCCTTATTTTGCATTTGTTTTCTTGAATTACTGATTTGTTATTAGTAATAAGTAATTTTATTATGAAGTTTTATAGAATATAATGATTGGAATCTATGATTAAATTATGATGTTATGGTTAAATTTTCGTGATTAAGAGATTAAAGAATTTTTATTTGTGGAGAGATGGTTAAGAAAAAAAAATTTCTACAAAGATAATAATATGACACTGACTCAATTTGTAAATTTTATAAAATTATATATTTTGAATTTTTCAAAACTATTTTACATGAATAAACTAAACATGTTTAGGTTATTATGAATTTTGTTTGATAAGAAATTATTATGTTTTTGATTTTTAATCTAACCCTAAGATGTAGAAAATTTATCGTTTTTGTAGAAGAACTGAATGACGAAATTATTTAGTTAACAACGTATTTTGAAAAATAATGAAATTTTACATGCTGATTTTTTATTATGTCTAGTTTATTGTGTTAAAATTTAAGGGCAAAATTTTATCTACATTTGTTATAAAATTTTGAATGAAAATAGTTCACTGTCAATTTCTGTTTGACAGAATTTGATACTTTGAAAATAAAATTTATTTTGAATAATTATAGAACATATTTGAATTTAAAAATTTTAATAATGTACTATTATCTCTGAAAAATTTTATAATATTTGAGAATGTATTGTATTTTCTAAAGTTCAATGTTTTAAGTTAGATAATGAAAGAGGCATAGTTTTATGTGGAATTTAAGGTTAATGAAATTATATATACTTTACGATAGTGTATAGGAATCTTATGAATGTTATTTTTTTATTATAGGTCAAAGCGCTTAAGTTAGAAATTGATTTTGAGATATAGCTCAAAATTAAGGAACTGCTAGGATTGATAATTTGGATGCTAGGAAAGTGATTGGAAATCAAGGTGCACCAAAAATCAAGTTGATTAAAATACAATAATTCAGAATTTTGTGCAAGTGATTACTAATATGATACAGTAGCAAAGCAACTAATATTTTGTTAATGCTAATGCTGATACTATGCATATGATGGAATAGTTCAGAAAGCTTCAACTTTCAACTTTTGAGGGTTCAGCAAGTCTACTAGTTACTAAAGAATGGATTTGAGATTTTAGAAAAAAAATAAATAATATTTCGACTTATGGATTGTACAGATAATTAGCAGATCACATGTGAGATCTACATGCTTAAGGAAAGTACTGAACACTAGTGAAAAATGTTTAGTAGAGCTCATAATATGGATGCACAACAGATTACCTGGGCTTGATTTAAGAAATTATTTAATGAGTACTTTCCTCAATGTTTGAGAGATGATAAGTAGGTAGAGTTTATTAAACTTACTCAAAGATTCTAATCTCTTTGATGGAGTATGAAATGAAAATTTGAAGAATTATCAATATATGCTCAGCATTTGGTAGATATGGAAGTACGCGAGGCCAAATGCTTTGAAAGTACACAAGGCCAAATGCTTTGAGAAGTGTCTTAAACGAGAATTAAGGATGCTAATCTCAATACTTGAGTTAAATACTTATGGTGCAATACTACAAAAGGCTCAAATATTAGCTAAGGATGAAGAGGAAGCAGTATTTCAGCCACCTGTGAGCCTAAATTCAGTTTAATAGGTGCTAAGTTATCATTGATGCCAAGTGTAATTTTGCCTTACAAGCTTGGAAGAGTTTGAAGAAAGGTTGTTTTGGTTTCTTAGCAAGTGTTATTGATATCAGGAAAAATAAAGTGAAGATCCAAGATATTCTTGCAGCAAATGACTTTATTGATGTTTTTCCTGAGATTTATCTAGTATTCCTACTTATCGTGAGATTGAATTCAATATAGAAGTTATTTTAGGGACAAATTCGATATCAAAGACACCTTATCGAATGGCACCAACAAAACTTAGAGAACTCAAGGAGCAGCTGCAAGAATTACTTGAGAAAGGTTTCATTTGACCAAGTGTTTCACCATGGGGTGCACCAATTTTGTTTGGTCAAGAAAAAGGATGGATCAATGCATTTGTGCATCGATTATAGAGAGTTGAATCGAGTGACAATGAAAAATAAATATCCCCTTCCAAGAATTGAAGATTTATTTGATCAACTTTAGAGAATATTAGTGTTTTCTAAAATTGATCTTAGATCTGGGTATTATCAATTGAAGGTTAAGAAACAAGACTTTCCTAAGGCAGCCTCTTGAACCAGGTATAGGCATTATAAGTTTACACCGATATCATTTGGGTTGACTATTGTACCTGGTGCTTTCATGGATCTTAAGATTCGAATATTCAAGAATTGCTTCGACAAACTTGTGATTAAGTTTATTGATGATATCTTAGTGTGTTCGAAAAGTAAAGAGGAGCACTAAGAACATTTAAGAGTTGTGTTACAAGTTTTAAGCCAAAAATAACTTTATGTAAAATTCAAAAAGTGTGAATTTTGGCTAGACCGTATATGTCATCTCTTCAAAAGAGTTTCAGTGAATCCAAGCAAAATAAAAGCAATGGTAGAATGGCCTCAACCAACTAATGTTGGAGAGGTTCAAAATTTTATTGGATTTGCTTGATACTATAGGCATTTTATTGAAGGTTTTTCTAAGATAGCTAACCCATTAACACAATTGACAAGGAAAAATGTCACATTTTATTGGTCAAAAGAGTGTAAGAAAAGTTTTAAAGAGCTTAAAAAAATGATTGGTGATTGCTTTAGTGTTAACCATTCCTTCTGCATCTTGTGGTTACGTAATTTCTAATGACGCTTCTCATAAAGGACTCAGGTGTGTATTAATGCAAAATGGAAAAGTGGTGGCTTATGCTTCATGACAATTGAAAAGTCATAAGCAAAATATCCTATTCATGATTTAGAATTGGCAACAGTTGTATTTGCACTCAAAATTTAGAGACATTATCTTTATGAAGAAAGGTGTGAGATATATACAGATCACAAAAGTCTTAAACACTTTTTCACCCAAAAAGAGTTAAATATGAGACAACGTCGATGGCTTGCAGTTAGTAAAGGATATGATTGCATAATAAAGTATCACCCAAGGAAGGCAAATATTTTTCCAGATGCTTTGAGTAAAAAGTCTATGGGGCATATGGCAGCACTTATAACCACTCAGAGACAAATTCTTTTAGACTTTCAAAAGTTTAATACTAAAGTGGTGGGAGGTAACAATCATGCTTTTAATGCACAATTATCCTCACAACCCACATTGATGAAGAGAATTAAAGAAACACAAAAGAATGACAAATATTTGAAGAAGTTCATAGAGGAAGTTTCAGCAAGCAAAAGATCTAGATTCATGGTAGGAGACAATAAAGAACTATGTTTTGATGGTAGACTTTGTGTGCCTAATGATTATGATTTAAAGCATGAAATTTTGATGGAAGCTCATAACTCTCCATATGCCATACACCCAGGCAGTACAAAGATGTATCAGGATTTGTGAGATATATATTGGTGGAATAACATGAAGAAAGAAATTGCACAATTCGTTGAGCAATGTTTGACATGTCAGCAAGTCAAGGCATAACATTAGAGACCATCTGAATTGTTGAAACTTTTATTGATTCCAAAATGGAAATGGGAACATATAGTCATGGACTTTGTTATATGTTGCCAAACACATAGAAAGGCTTTAATGCATTTGGGTGATTATTGACAAGTTCACAAAGGTAACACATTTTATTCCTGTGTGAACTACTTACACAATGGATAGCTATGCACAAATTTATGTTGATGAGATTGTGAGGCTACATAGAGTTCCTACTTCTATTGTTTCAGATAGAGATATGAAATTCACATTAATATTTTTGAGAAGTTTGCACAAAGCCATGGGTACAAAGTTAAACTTAAGTACTGCTTTTCACCCACAATCTAAAAGAAATTAGAGAATTTTTATTTGTGAATAGATAGTTAAGAAAAGAAAATTTCTCCATTGATAATGTTATGATAGTGACTCAATTCATGAAATTTATAAACTTATGTGTTTTGAATTTATCAAAACTGTCTTATATGAATAAACTAAATGTCTTTAGGGTTATTGTGAATTTTTTTTTATAACAAACCATTATGTTTTCAATTTTTAATGATTTTTCGAATCTGACCCTAAAATGTAGAAAATTTCTTGTTTTTGTAGAAAAACTAAATAACGAAATTATTTTAGTTAAACTAATTATTTTGAAAAATTATGAAATTATACATGCTAAGTTCTAATTATATCTACGATTTGTTATGAAATTTTGAATGAAAATAGTTCACTATCAATATCTGTTTGACAAAATTTGATACTTTGAAAATAAAATTATTTTAAATAGTTATAGAATGAATTTGATCTCAAAAATTTTAATAATGTACTATCTATATGTCTTTATTATCTTTACAAAATTTATAATATTTGGGAATGTATTGTATTTTCTAAAACTTAATGTTTGGGAGTTACTCAACATATGACACTGTACTATTAGGATAAGTGATTTAGTTTAGACAACAAAAGAGGCATAGTTCTATGAGGAATTTGAGGTTGATGAGATTATATGTATTTTGTGATAGTGTATAATAGTCTTATGAATGTTATTTCTTATGATAAGTCAAAGCGCTTAAATGATAATTTGAGGTAAGGATACTAGACTTTTGAAATAGAATCACAATAAATGTATGTACATGGTTGAATATATTTTCAAAGATATTTTTCAGTTATAAATTTTTATAAAAGTACTATTTTAACATTATTATATGTTGATGTGAGTGTTTATAAGCTCATGTGCTATTGTGATTGTGATAATTTATGATTATATTATTGTAATTATTTTTATGTCACATGCGTTGGCATTTAAGCATAAATATGCACATTGTATTTAAAGTAATGAGAAAGTATTTTTGTGTAAAAAAGTACTTATGAAAGTTAAGTTTTGTGTACTTGGATATTGAATTTCGTTACTTTCTTATTAGGCAATTATAAGTTATATGGAGCATTTATTGTTTAGTGTGATCATTCTTCGGGTTTAGTATTATTGTTATTGTTATTGTATCATATGATATAGGAGAGACCTAAGGGGTATAGTGGTCTTCACTTTCGTGTGAAGAAGTATTTGTGCATGTGGGAGGACTCATTAATGATCAGGATGAGGGTGTGGCTCTTACCTTCGGGCATGAGTGTTTATTTTTTTCTAAAAATTTTATACCCCACTTGTGCTTACCTCACATATAGTATGTCATCGATGAGTGACATTGGCTCATTCAGTGATAAGTGATATGTGAAGTCCTACTAAGAGATAATTGAAGGGAGATATTCCAAAATTTTTTTGAAAGAATGTTTCAAAGTATTTAAGTGATTACGAAAGTTTTGAAACGAGCATAAGTTCACCTCATGCTATATCAAATGCATACATTGTAAATAAGTGCATTGTCTATAGGTATATATGTATTTTATGTAAATAAAAAAACTAGTATGCTTACTAAGCTTAAAACTCATTATAGTTTATTGTGATTCCAGATGGTTAAAGGATTTGCACTTAAAGGATGGTTTTGGCTTAGTTTCTACTGTCATTTGTTCCTCAAGACATTAGATCTTTTGAGAATTTTCTTCCATTCTATTATTTTAAATTTTAGTATTTATTTTAGAGATTTATGGTAGTTTACTACTAAAAGTATTTGACTAATTGTTTTATTTACAAGTTTTTAAGTTAAATGAATTTTCATAATCATATGGATACTTACCTCACAATGATGCACTGCATTGGTGGTTGATGCCTTCCACGTGCAGTCTCTTCTCTTCCATTGGAAGTGCATAGGCTTGAATTTGTAGTCGAACATTATCTTGCCCATGGTTTTAAGCCAAGCATTGCCTAAAACCACATCAAGGCCTGCCAAGACTAACACATGCAGTTCTGCCTCTATCTTGACTCCTTGAATCTGCATTGCTACTGCCTTGATAACTTGCGTGCACTTGAGCTTCTGTCCGCTTGCCACTCTTACCCCAAAGGGTGCAATCCTTTTTAGGCATAGCTGGAGTGTTTTGACCAGCTTTCTATTGATGAAGTTATGGGTGGCTCTACTATCAATGAACACCAAAACATTCTTGTCATTTATGGTTGCGAAAAGCTTCATTACAGTAGGCTTGGTGGTTACCCTTACTGCATGCAATCGGTTCCTCCTTCTTTTGCATGATCCGAGGAGTGTTTTGCCTCTGCATCCTCCTTGTTGTCGTTGTGGCATTCTTGATCTTCTTTCATCACTACTAGATCTTCTTTGTTAATATTTCGAGTGCTAGAGAAATCCTTAACATTGCATGGAATGTCTAGATCTTTTGTGTTCAAGCTGTAACACAGATAATCATCATTCTGTCCAGGGAATTGAAAATCTAAAACAGATACAGATGATGGTGTTTGATCCATATTTGTGCCTTGTAAAGCTTGCTGCATGCTATACATATTTTTCAACGCAGCTTGGACAATGTATGGTCTAAAGGTCTGATCTCTTGCAGCTTGTGAAGATGTCCATGAAAGATTAGCAAGTCCTTCAATCTCAACAGGAATATGATCAGTAACTATGTCTTCTGATCTATGTTTAGCCAACAAGGCAGATTATACCTGTTCTGGTGGATAATTTGTAGAAGCATGTATTTGTAATCCATATGAAAACCCAACTGATTCTGCATCCAATTTAATTTTTTGTTCTACCTTACTTGGCAGTGCTAATGAAGATGAAGAAGTAGTAGCATAAACCTGAACAAAAGAATCGAGACGTTTGGTAAATGCATTATTTGACTCATTACAAGACATCTACATATTTATCTTGGCATTTGAACATACCAAGTCATGTCCTGGAACACTTGTGTCCTTAGTGTTGCTATCATCTGAAAGTGCATATGCATCTCCTGTGCACAATTCTTTTCCTCTATTGTCATCGCCTGGAATTATTGGTGATGAAACGTCTTCACTTGTTCTCCAAATTGGCATCTCAGGAGGTGGAGATGAGTATTCTAAGTTTTGAACTAATGCAACACTCTTAGAATTTGTTGAAGGAAAGACTTGATTCCCATCAAACTTGGAGCAAATATTTGTGATGCTGGATGGGCCAAATCTATTCATCAATTCTTGTATGAACTTGTCCAGCCAATCCTTCTACCTTCTTGGCCATAGGTGGTCTTAAGCCGGTGTAACCATTGGTTGTCTCTCCCACATAGGTGATAGGATGCAAAATCAACCCTTTCGCCCCTCTCAACTCCTTGTTTTTCAAAATAAAATTCAGCTTTGGAGATCCATTCGGTTGGATCTCATTTCTCAAAGGTAGGGAATTTGATTTTTACCTTAGGCCTGGTGTAATGGCAAGGACTGTTGTAGTGCTGCCATTCCTCTCTCCTATTTGTTTGCCAAAGTTCTGTTATTGGGCATTCCGATGATGAAGTCCATTGTTAAGACATCCTAAACCTGTACCGGTGCTGCTAAAGGCTATAATAACACCTTGGTCCTGCCACCTTCTGGTTTGGTACACTGACAAACATTACATTCTTGGACTAGCTTCTTGATTTCAGCCTTAAGTCCTTCCTACCAAAAGAATAGATTGATCCGCATGTAAGTACGGAACCATCCTAAATGTCGTCCTTCCTATGAGTTATGGAAGTGATTCAAGATCTTCCCTTTTAATCCCAGTATGTTTGGTATATACACCTGCTGGTTGTGCCAAATATATCCATTTTTAAGGGTCAATTCATTAACCTTAGGGTCAAAATTCTTGATCTTCTCAATGAGCTCTTGGCTTTGGGGATCAATCTCTATTGACTCTTTGATTTCTGTCCATACATTCCACTCCGCTCTGCTAATGGCAGTGAGGCATGCATCATTAGGCTCATATGCTGTCCACAACACTTGACCTCTATTGCTTCTGAACAATGCATCTGCCACCTTCTTTTCCTTGCTCAGTTTGTAGATTATTTCATACTTGTATCCCAGCAACTTGACAAGTAACTTTTGCTGCTCCTGTGTGGTGATTTTCTGCTCCATGAGGCTTCTCAAGGGTTGTTGATCTGTAATGATCAGGAATTTCCTCCCAAGAAGGTAAGGTCGCCATACCTTGACTGCATGGATGATGGCCAACATCTCCTTGGCGTATACTGACCATTCCTTCTTCATGGGCCCTAAGACTCTGCTCATGTATGCAATAGGTCTTCCGGCTTGACTCAGGACAGCACCTATTCCATCTTGACATGCGTCGGTGTGAAGCTCAAAGGTTTGGTTGAAGTTGGGCAGTGCTAACACCAGGGTCTCACACATGGCTTGCTTCAACAACTTGAATGCATCTTCACTCTTCTCTGTCCATAGGAATCCATCCTTCTTTAGCAAATCTATCAATGGCTTTTGCTATGGGACCGTATTTGCAAACAAATTGGTGGTAGTAGCCCATCGAGCCTAGAAATCCTCGAAGTTTTGTGACATTCTTAGGAGTCGGCCATGATTGCATGGCTCTTATCTTGCATTGGTCTACCTTCACTCCATCTTTGGATATGATGTGACCAAGGTATGCAAGCTCCTCTTGCATGAACATGCACTTGGATGGCTTGATAACAAAGTGATTTCTTCTTAACACCTCCAGCACCTTTGCCAAGTGTTAGGAACTTTTTCTTCTGATCCAGGTTTAGCCAACAAGGCAGATTGTGCTTATTTTGGTGGATAATTTGTAGAAGCATGCACTTGTAATCCATATGAAAATTCATATGACTCTGCATCCACTTTAATTAGCAGTTCTTCTACTCTTGGTAGTGCTAAAGAAGATGTAGAAATAGTAGCATAAACCTAAATAGATGAATCAGAACATTTGGCAGATGCATTGATTGACTCTTCACAAGATGTCTGCATCTTTATCTTGGCATTTGGACACAGCAAGTCCTTTCCTGGAGCACTTGTGTTTGTAGTGTTGCCTTCACTTGGACTTGCATATGCATCTTCTGTGCACAATTTTTTTCCTCCACTGTCATCAACTAAAATTGTTGCTGATGAAATGTCTTCAATTGTTCTCTAGATTGGCATCTTAGGAGGCGGAGATGAGTATTACAAGTTTTGAACTGGTTCAGCACTCTTTGATAAAGGAAAGACTTTATTCCCATCAAACTCGAAGCAAATATTTATGATGCTAGATGGTCCGAATCTGTCCATCAATTCTTGTGTGAACCTTGTCCAGCCAATCCTTCTATCTTCTTGGTCATAAGTGGCCTTAAGCCGATGCCATCATTGGTTGGCTCTCCAACATAAGTGATAGGATGCAAAATCAACCCTTTCACCCCTCTCTACACCTTGTTTTGTCAAAGTAAAATTCAGCTTTGAAGATCCATTCGGTTGGATCTCATTTCTCAAAGGTAGGGAATTCAATTTTTACCTTTCACTAGGTGTAGTGGCTTAGGTTATTATAGTGCCAATCCTCCCTCCTAGTGGTGTGCCATGGTTCTGCCTCATGGTGATTCTTCACCCTTCTTGGTTGCCATGATAGGGATCTTCAGTCTAATACCCTCTTATCATCGCTATCATCATTGTAGGGATCATGCGACTGATGCACGCTGGGTGACATCTCCCTTTTGCTTCCCAAACTTATGTCTTTTCCCCCTTTCTTGGGAGGGAAGCTGCTCCTATTTAGATTCGTCCTCATGCACTTAGTGCCACGTGATTTCTGATTGAAGCCTCCGAGACATTTGTGGTAGGTTGTTGCTCCTGGCTTGCTCAGTTTGGACTTGTTTTCCAACCACTCGAGGTGTATGTCTCTCTTCAATTTTTCAAGGGAATGAATGATAGATGATAGTTGGTGTTTGATATCACCTACATAGTCATGTATGGTGCACTGTTCCCTCTCCAAGGCTAGGATTCTTCCAAAGTCCTTATTAGTTCACTGTTGTGGTGATGGTGAATGCTGGCTGAATGACATGCTGACGTGCTGCCTCTTCAATTTGATGTTGAATGTGTTGATCTCTCAATGAAAGCACCAATTTGTTGGGGTGATCGTGCTATCTCTCAATGAGAGCACCAATTTCTTGAGGTACCAATTTCTTGTCCCAACTTTTCTACACCTTAAGGGTTAGCATGACTTTTAAAACCTCTCCTAACTTACTGTCTCATTTGATCCTTGAGTTTTTTTCTTTGATTGACATCCCCTACGCTGTCCTTTGGGATATATTAATGATAAAAGGATATGTTGGATAGGCAAGACAACTCTTAAACCTATCACAACTTGCCTTGGTTGAAGAAGACAACTCTTGACTTTCAACCCTAAGCTCTTAAGCAAGGAAGACAACTCTTTATCTTGACTTAAGCCCAAGTTATCTCAAGACAACTCTTAAAAGATAACCAAAATATTAACAAGAATATAAACAAGAATGCTAAGCTTGATTCTTGATTAATGAATCAAAACTTACAAATTCGGAGCATATAGCCATGCTATCAAATAATGGGCTTGTATTTATAGTATTGGACAGCCTTTTTCCTAATTTAACTAGTACTTAAGTTCCTTATCCACTTAGGACAAGTTTTCCTAAGTCAACAAAGTTTCCTAAGACAACTAAAACCTTATCAAGATAGACCTTATTCACAGGTTTCCTAATCCTATTAGGATTCTTGGTCTTTCTTGATTGACTAATCCTATTTTGAGCTAAACCTCTTTATCCTTATCTTATCTTATCTCCTACAGCTGCTGGTCTTTATCTTGTTGTTTCCTTCTAAGATTAGGACTTCCTTATGGTGTGTCCTTCTGTTCCAAGACTTCTCCTTGACGTGAACAACTTGTTGAAGCTAAACCCTTCATGACTGTCCTGCTGCTGCTAGAGTTCTTCATGCCATACACATCCTTCTCCTGCTCGAATTGCGCCATGCATATCCTGCCGATGCTGGAGTCCTTCTTGGCTTGATGTCCATGGTCAATTAGGACAGAGTCAGAACCTAGCTGTGCTTCACTGCATGCGTGTGCAAGCTTGTTGTGCGCATGTTCTGGCCTGTAGCTGCCTCTCTTGCTGCTTAGTGTTTCTCTCGCATCCTCCTATGCCACTCACGCTCCCTTTGCTTCCTAAAGTCCAAAACACTTGGGCAGTATGTGGCACGAACTTCCAAGATTCACTAGAACATCCCCGTGGACATGGCAGAGGGGTCAAGCACGTTCTACAGTGCTTGGGATGAACTTTTGTGAGCAACCGGAACATCCCTACAAGTGCAAGAGGCATCAGGCGTGATTGGCAGTGCACGGATGAACTTTTGAGAGCAACTGAAACATCCCCTTGCAGCTGGAACAACCTTGTAGGCATGGCAGTGGCGTTAGGTGCATTCGTGTTGGGGTCCCGATTTTTTCCCCAACTTTTCTACACCTTAGGGG
Source organism: Xylocarpus granatum (assembly GCA_019650275.1). Lineage (NCBI taxonomy): Eukaryota > Viridiplantae > Streptophyta > Magnoliopsida > Sapindales > Meliaceae > Xylocarpus > Xylocarpus granatum. Next base: position 37,447 of record BNST01002896.1, read on the forward strand.
TCAGCACGCCTACTGAAATCCTTCCTAACTTGCTGTCCCTTTGATTCTTGAGTTCTTTTCTTATTTTATATCCCCTAAGCTGTCCTTCGGATTAACTAATATATATAAAGATATGTTGGATAGGCAAGACAACTCTTAAACCTATCACAACTTGCCTTGGTTGAAGAAGACAACTCTTAACTTCAACCTTAGCTCTTAAGCAAGGAAGACAACTCTTAACCTTGACTTAAGCCCAAGTTATCTCAAGACAACTCTTAAAAGATAACCGAAATATAAACAAGAATAGAAGCAAGAATGCTTACCTTTGATTCTTGATTAATGAATGAGAAAATAACAAAATTCGTAGCTTATCAGCTCCTCACAAATAATGGGCTGTATTTATAGTCCTAAGACAGCCTTATCCTAATTTAACTAGTACTTAGGTTCCTTATCCACTTAGGATATGTTTTCCTAAGTCAACAAGCTTTTCTAAGTCAAATAAAATATTATCAAGATAGACCATATCCTTTGTGTCCTAATCCTACTAGGATTCTTGGTCTTTCTTGAATTCCTACCTAGACTAGAATTTCTACTTTATCTTGTTTTCTACAGCAGTTGGACTTCCTCTTGGCTTATCCTTCTAAGACTAGGACTTTGAATGCATATCCTTCTGCCCTTGGAATTCTTCTTGTCGTGACTATCCTATTGCTACTGGAACTCATCATGAGTGTCCTACATTAATTAGGATTAAGTCAAATACTGGTTGGGCTTCACTACTGGGCTGCATACTTTCTGTTGCCATTCTTGTTATGCACATTTTTTGGCCCATGCTCTCCTTTGTCGCCCCATTTTCTGCCCATTGCCTTTCCTTCATACTTAGGTTCTCAACAATTCGGAAGTGTGCGGGGCAAACTTCTTGGAGTGACCTTAACATCACCGCGGGTGCTACAAAGGCTTCGGGCCCATTGGGCAGTTTGTGGGATGAATTTTCGAAAGTGATTGGAACATTCCTGCAGGCACGACACAAGCTTCGTGCATGCTGGGCAGTACGTGGGACGAACTTTCGGGAGTGACCGGAGCATTCCCACGGGCGTGGCATCGGGCGCATTCTATAGTACTCAAGACAAACTTCTAGGAGTAGCAGGAACTTCCTGGTGGGTGTGACAATGGCGTCTGTCGCGTTCGGTAGTGTGCAAGACTTGCTTCTGGGAGTCGATTGAAAGATCCCTGTGGGTGTGGCAGAAGCATCAGGCACATTTGTCAGGGCACCAGTTGAACTTTTGGGAGCAACTGGTAAATCCCTGCTGGCTTTGCAGAGGTATCTTACAAGTTTGGCAGTGTTCAAGATGAACCTTTCGAGAGTGACTGGAACAAACCCGTGGGTGCTTCAGCGGCTTTGGAAACATTAAACAGCACGGGGAATGAGCTTCCAGGAGCGAGTGGAACAAACACACGGGCGTGGCAGCGGTGTCGGACATGTTCGGCAGTGCGTGGGATAAACTACCGGGAGTGACCGAAAAATCCCCACCAGTGCACAAGATGCATCGGGTGTGTTTGGCAGTGCGTGAGATGAGGTACGGGAGCGACTGGAACATCCCTGTAGGTGCAGCAGCGACATCGAGCGCATTCGGCAGTGTGCAGGTCCTACTTCCGACAGCGACCGGAAAATCACTGCAGGTGGTGCGGCAGTGACACTGGGCGCATTTGGCAGTGCTCAGGACGAACTTTTGGGAGCAACCATAAAATGCCCATGGGACTTGGTAGAGGCATCAGATACGTTCGGTGGTGCTCAGACGAACTTCTGGGAGTGACTGAGCATCCCCCCTAGCACGGCAAAGGCATCAGGTGCATTTGACAATACGGGGCACAAACTTCTGGGAGTGACTTGAAAATCCCTAAAGGCTCAGCAGAGACATTGGATGCGTTCGGCAGTGCTTGGCACAAACTTCAAGGAGCAACCGAAAACATCCCTTTGGGCGTGGCAAAGGCATCTGGCGTGTTTGGCAGTGCATGGGCTTAATTCTGGGAGCGACCAGAACATCCACATGGGCATGGCAGCAACGTGGGGCGCATTAGGAAGTCCTTGAGATGAACTTCCGGGAACAACCAGAAAATACCGGCCGGGCATGGCAGAGGCTGTCAAGCGCATTGATGTTGGTGTCCCGATTTCTTGTCCCAACTTTTCTACACCTTAGGGGTTAGCACGACTTCTAAAACCTCTCCTAACTTGCTGTCCCGTTTTGATTCTTGAGTTTTTTTTCTTTGATTCACGTCTCCTAAGCTGTCCTTCGGGATTAATTAATGATAAAAGGATATGTTGGATAGGCAAGACAACTCTTAAACCTGTCACAACTTGCCTTGGTTGAAGAAGACAACTCTTGACTTCAACCTATGCTCTTAAGCAAGGAAGACAACTCTTCACCTTGTCTTAAGCCCAAGTTATCTCAAGACAACTCTTAAAAGATAACTAAAATATAAACAAGAAGCATAAGCAAGAATGCTAACCTTGATTCTTGATTAATGAATGAAAATATACAAATTCAGAGCATATCCCTGCTCACAAATAATGGGTTGTATTTATAGTATTGGACAGCCTTATCCTAATTCAACTAGTACTTAAGTTTCCTTATCCACTTAGTATATGTTTTCCTAAGTCAACAAGCTTTTTCTAAGACAACTAAAACCTTATCAAGATAGACCTTATCCAAATGTTTCCTAATTCTACTAGGATTCTTGGTCTTTCTTGATTGACTAATCCTATTTTGACTAAACCTCTTTATCCTTATCTTATCTTATCTCCTACAGCTGCTGACCTTCATCTTGCTGTTTCCTTCTAAGATTAGGACTTCCATATGGCATGTCCTTCTGTTCCAAGACTTCTCCTTGATGTGAACATCTTGTTAAAGCTAAACCCTTCTTGACGTCCTGCTGTTGCTGGAGTTCTTCATGCCATACACTTCCTTCTCCTACTTGAATTGTACCATGCATATCCTGCCCATACTGCAATCCTTCTTGGCTTGGATGTCTGTGGTCAATTAGGACAAAGTCAGAACCTGGCCGTGCTTCACTGCATGTCACGTGCACAAGCTTGTTGCATGCACTTTCTGCCCTGTTGCTGCTCTCTTGCTGCTTGGCACCTCTCTCTCATCCACTCACGCTCCCTTTGTGTCCTAAGGTCCTCAACAATTAGGCAGTGTGCAGGACAAATTTCTAGGAAAAACCAGAACATCCCCGTAGGCATGGCAGAGGCATCGAGTACATTTAGCAGTGTGCAGGATGAAACTTTTGGGAGTGACCAGAATATCCCTGCAGTTGAGGCGGAGGCTTTGTGCCAATTCAACAGTGCACAAGTCGAACTTTGGGGAGCGATCGAATTATCCCCGCGAGCACGGCAATGGCATTGGGCGCATTTGGCAGTGTCCGGGGTGAACTTCCGGGAGCAACCGGAACATCCCTGTAGGCGTGGCAGCAGCATGTCGGTGCGCATTCAGCAGTGCACGGGATGAACTTTGGGAAGCGACCAGAACATCCCCAAGGGCATGGCAACAGCATCGTGCGCGTTCAGCAGAGCACAGGGGGGACTTCAGGGAGTGACCAGAACATCCCCGTGAGCGCGTTGGAGGCTTTAGGAGCATTGGGCAGTGCACAGTACAAACTTCAGGAGCGATAGGACAATCCCATCAGACTTGGTAGAGGCATCAGACATGTTCAGCAGTGCGCAGGAAGAACTTTCCAAGAACAACCAAAACTTGCTTGTGGGCACAGTAAAGGCATCGGGTGTATTTTTCTGTGTGTGGGGTGAACTTTTGAGAGCAAACGGAACATCCCCTGCATGTGCAGAAGAGGCATCGGACACATTTTGTAGTATACGGGATGAACTTCTAGTAGCTACCCGAACATTCCCAGTGGCATGACAGAGGCGTTGGGCGCATTCGACAGTGTGGGGGGACGAACTTGTGGCAGAACTGAGAAAAATCCCCAAACACTTGGTAGAAGCATCGGACAAGTTCAGTAGTGCTCGAGACGAACTTCTGAGAGCAGCCAGAGCATCCCCGTGGGGCATGGCAGCAGTGTGGGGCACATTCGGCAGTGTGCAGTACGAACTTTTGGGAGTGACCCTGTCTGGGCCCGTTCAGTAGTGCGTCGAGAGGAACTTCTGGAAATGATTGGAACATTCTAATGGGCATGGCAGAGGCATCAGTTACGTTCGGCAGTGCACGGGATGAACTTCTGGGAGCGATCAAAACATCCCCACTGGGCACAATAGAGGCTTCGGGCTGGCTGGTTGGGCAATGCACGGGACGAACTTCCCGGGAGTTACCAAAACATCCCTACAGGTGAGGCAGAGATGTTGGGCACATGCAGCAAGGCTCGGGATGAACTTCCTGGAGTGATCTGAAAAATCCCCATGGGCTCGGCAGAGGCATAGGAATCATTCAGCAATGCTTAAGACGAACTTCCAAGAGCGACCAGAACATCCCCTCGGGCATGACAGAGCTTCGAGCACTTTGGGCAGTGTGCGGTACAAAGTTCTTAGAGCGACCCAATTATCCCAGTGGGTGCAGCAGCGGCACTCGAACACGTTTGGCAATGTGTGGCGCGAACTTTCGGGAACAATCGGAACATTCCCCCTTGGGCATGAGATAGTCTTCGGGCATGTTGGGCAATGTGTGGCATGAACTTCCCGGAGCAACCGGAACATTCCTGTGGGCACAGTACAGGCGTTGGCCTTTTTTGGCAGTTCACAAGATGAATTTGCGGGACAAACATTCGGGAGCAACTGCAACATCCCCACGGTGCAGAGAGGCTTTGGGCGCGTTGGGCAATGTGGGGAACGTACTTTCAGGGAGAGACTGGAATATCCTTGACAGCGCAGCAAAGGCATCGAGTGCATTCGATAGTGCATGGAACAACCTTCCGCGAGTGACCAAAAACACCCCCACTGGCACAGCAGAGGCTTCAGGAGCATTGGGCAGTGCACAAGATAAACATCCAAGAGAAACCAGAACATCCCCACGGTTTGACGGCAGCATTGGATCGCATTTGGCAGTGCTTGAGATGAACTTCCTGGAGTGATCGGAACATTCTCGCAGGCATGGGAGACGCGCCGAACACATTTGGCAGTGTGTGGGATGAACTTCTGGAAGTGACCCGAACAACCTCACAGGCGCGGCAAAGGCGTTGGGTGCATTCGGTAGTGTACTGGACAAACTTCCAGCAGTGACCAAAACATCCCCTCGGGTACATCGGAGGCTTCAGGCATGTTAGGCAGTGCAAGGGACGAACTTCTGGGGGCAAACCGGAACATCGCTGCTGGGCACAGTAGAGGCATTGGGCATAGTGCACGGGATGAACTTCCAGGAGCAAGTGGAACATCCCTCCAGGCTCAGCAGAAGCGTCGGGCACATTTGACAGTGGGCGGTATAAACTTTTGGGAGCAATCAGAACTCCCTGTAGGCTTAGCAAAGGCATGGGATGCATACGGCAGTGCTCCAGACAAACTTCCAGGACTGACCGGAACATCCCCACAGGCACAGTAAAAGGTCGGGCTCGTTCAGCAGCGCATGAGATGAACTTCCAGGAGCAACCGTAACATCCCCTCAGGCTTGGCAGAGACTTTGGGTGTGTTTGGCAATGTGCTGGACTAACTTCCAGAAGTGACCGGAACATCCCTGTAGGTGAAATTGTGGCATCAGACGCATATGGCAGTTCACAGGACAAATTTTTGGGAGCAGCCTGAACATCACCACTGGCACGGCAGAGGCTTTGGCTGTGTTGGGCTGTGTGCAGGATGAACTTCCGAGAGTGACCGGAACATCCCACAGGCATGGAAGAGTCTTCGGACTCGTTTGGCCGTGCATGGGACGAACTTTTGGGAGCGATCAGGACATCCCCATGGATGTTGTAGAGGCTCTGGGCTTGTTGGGCAGTCCATGGATGAACTTCCAGGAGTGACTGGAACATCCTGGCTGGCGTGGTAGAGGCATTGGGCACCTTCAGCAGTGCACACGACAAACTTTGGGGTGTGACTGGAACATCCCTTGTGTGCATGGTAGAGGCATCTGGGGCACTGCATAGTGTGCGGGACAAACTTCCAGAAGCAACTGGAACATCCACAGCAAGTGCGGCAGAATCGTCGGGCACATTTGACAGTGTGCAGATGAACTTCTGGAAGCAACTGGAACATACCTGTGGGTGCGACAGTGGCTTCAGGCTCGTTCAACAGTACATGGGACAAACTTTTGGGAGTGACTGGAGCATGCCCACAGGTGCGGCAAAAGGCATCGGCCAGTTCGGCAGTGTGTGGGATGAACATCTTCGAGCGACATGAACTTCCCTGCAGGCATGGGAGAGGCTTTGGGCAGTACGCGGGACAACCCCACTAGCATGAAAGTGGTGTCAGGCGCGTTCTACAGTGCAAGAAATGAACTTCCGGGAGAGACCAGAAAATCCTCCCAAGCACAACTGCGGCATCGGGCACATTCGACAATGCTTGCGAAAAACTTCTAGTAGCGACCAGAAACATCCCAGCAGGCATGGGAGATGCATCTGGCACATTTGAAAGCATGCGGAATGAACTTCCGGGAATGACCCAAACATCCTTGCAGGTACGGCAAAGACGTTGGGCGAATTCAGCAGTGTGCGGGACAAACTTCTAGGACTGACCGGAACATCTCTTCGGGTGCTTCAGAGGCATCAAGTATGCTGGGCAGGGTGTGGAATGAACTTCCAGGAGCAACCAAAACATCGCCACAGGCTAGGCAGAGGCGTCAGGCGCGTTTGGCAGTGTGCTGGTATAAACTTCCGGGAGCGACCAGATCATCCCTGCAGGCTCAACGGAGGTATTGGATGCATTCAGCAGTACTCCAGTCAAATTTCTAGAGTGACTGTAACATCCCCATGGACGTGGGAAAGGCTTTGGATGCTTTCGGCAGTGCACGAGATGAACTTGTAGGAACGACTGCAACATGCCCAAGGGCATGGCTGCAGCATGGGGTGCGTTCGGCAGTGCATGGGATGAGCTTCCAACACAAACTTGTGGGACAACCGTAACATCCACGTGGGTGCTGCAGAGTCGTCAGGTGCATTCGTGTTGAGGTCCGATTTTTTCCCAACTTTTATATACATTGGGGGTCAGCATGCCTACTAAAAATCTTTTTAACTTGCTGTCTCATTTGATTCTTGAGTTCTTTTCTTAGATTTATGTCCCTTAAGCTGTCCTCCGAGATTAACTAATGTATAAAAGATATGTTGGAAAGGCAAGACAACTCTTAAAGCTATCACAACTTGCCTTGGTTGAAGAAGACAACTCTTGACTTCATCCTGGTCCTGGAATAGACCAAAATGTCATCAAAGAAAACTAAGACAAACCTGCACAAATAGACATCCCCGAATTGCTCCAGTAGGGTCCTTACTATCATTGGTATGTCTTCATGTGTATGTTGTTTGACTATGTGTTTCCTCCTTTGTGGCAAGAGAATCGTAAAACATTCTGTGCTTTTTCTGTATAGTCATTCAAGGGTACTTACCTCACAATGATGCGCTGCATTGGTGGTGGATGCCTCCCACGTGCAGTCCCTTCCCTTCCATTGGAAGTGCATGGCCATGGATTCGTAGTCGAACATTATCTTGCCTATGGTTTTAAGCCAAGCATTGCCTAAAACCACATCAAGACCTGCCAGGGCTAACACATGCAGTTCCGCCTCTATTTTGACTCCTTGAATCTGCATTGCTACTGCCTGGATTACTTGTGTGCACTTGAGCTTCTGTCCGCTTGCCACTCTTACCTCAAAGGGTGCAATCCTTTTCGGACGTAGCTGAAGTGTTTTGACCAATTTTGTGTTGATGAAGTTATGAGTAGCTCCACTATCTATCAACACCAAAAAATTTTTCCATTAATGGTTGTGAACAACCTCATGGCAGTAGGCTTGGTGGTTGCCCCTTACTGCATGCAAGTTGATTTCACCTTCTTCTGCATGATCAGGGAAGTGTTCTGCCTCTGCTTCCTCCTCCTGTCCATGGCTTTCTTGTTCTTCCTCACTGCTTTCCTTGTGTTCTTCATCACTTACCACTTCAATGATGTTGAACAACCCTTTCTTGCACTTGTGGCCAACTTGCCACTTATCATTGCACCTAAAACATAAGCCTCTTTCTATTCTCCTGTTGATTTCTTCAGTGGATAGTTTGAGAGGGTCTTTTACTTTTGCGGGTATTGTCTTACTTGATGAGGATGCTTTACCTAGTTTGTCCGAGGGTTTGATGACCTTGGTTGTGCTGCGGGTGATGCTTCTCCCATAGTTGATGAGCCTTGCCAACGAATGCACTGAGTGAGAGAGTTTGGATCCCTCATCTTTACTTCTCGCTTAGCCAAGGTACAAGGCCATCTAGGAAAGTGCCAATTAGTGCACTATTTGGCCAATGTCCTACTAATTTGGCCAACCTCTCGAATTCTTCAAGGTAACTTTCTAGAGATCCTTCTTGCCTAATTTTGGCAAGCTGTCCCTCATAGTTTGTCATGCTAGATGGGCCAAATCTGTTCACTAACTCTTGTGTGAACCTTGTCCAGCCTATCCTTCTTCCTTCTCAGCCATAGGTGGCCTTAAGCCAATGCCACCATTGGTTGGCTCTCCCACATAGGTGATAGGATGCAAAATCAACCCTTTCACCTCTTTAAATACCTTGTTTTTCAAAGTAAAATTCAGCTTGGAGATCCATTTGGTTGGATCTCCCTTCTCAAAGGTAAGGAATTCATTTTACCTTAGGTCGTGTGTAATGGCTTGGGCTATTGTAGTACCAATCCTCCCTCCATGTGGTGTGACCAGAACATTCTTGTATGCAGGGAAGAAGCATCAGGCAGGGTTCGGCAGTATGGGGGACAGACTAGCGGGAGTGACCAGAACACCCTCGTGGGGGCGGCAGTGGCATCATACACATTCAGTAGTGTATGGGACGAACTTTCGGAGTAACTAGAACACCCCCATAGGGGCAGCATACGCATCAGGCATGTTAGCAGTGCACAGGACAAACTGCTGGGAGCGACCGAAACATCCTTGTTGACACAGTAGAGGTGTCACACGCATTCATGTTGAGGACCTTCGTAGGCAAAGGGAGTGTGAACGAATGCGCGCAAGACGCCAAAGCAGCAAGAGAGACAAACAGGCCAGAATGTGCACGCAACAAGCATGCACGTTGCATGCAGTAAAGCATGGCCAGGTTCTGACTTAGTTCTAATTGACTATGGAAATCCAAGTGAAGAAAAATAACAGCATTGGCAGGACACGCATAATGCAATCCGAGCAGGAGAAGGACATGGACGGCATGAAGAACTCCAGCAGCAGCAGGATGTCATGACAGGTTTAGCTTCAACAAGATGATCACATCAAAGAGAGTCTTGGAATGGAAGGACACACCACATGGAAGTCCTAATCCTAGAAGGAAATAGCAAGATGAAGGTCAGCAGCTGTAGGAGAGGAGATAAGATAAGGACAGAAAGATTTAGTCAAAGTAGGAATTCTAGTCTAAGTAGAAATTCAAGAAAGACCAAGAATCCTAGTAGCATCAGGATAAGGTCTATCTTGATAATGTTTTATTTGTCTTAGAAAACCTTGTTGACTTAGGAAAACATATCCTAAATGGATAAGGAACCTAGTACTAGTTGAATTAGGATAAGGCTGTCTAATACTATAAATACAGCCCATTATTTGTGAGAAGGGATATATGCTACGAATTTTGTATATTTTGCATTCATTAATCAAGAATCAAGCTTTAGCATTCTTGCTTATATTATTGTTATATTTTGGTTATCTTTTAAGAGTTTTCTTGAGATAACTTGGGCTTAAGACAAGGTGAAGAGTTGTCTTCCTTGCATAAGAGCTTAGGTTGAAGTCAAGAGTTGTCTTCTTCAACCAAGGCAAGTAGTGATAGGTTTAAGAGTTGTCTTGCCTATCCAACATATCCTTTATACATTAGTTAATCCCAAAGGACAGCTTAGGGGACAAAAATCTAAGAAAAGAACTCAAGAATCAAATGGGACAGCAAGTTAGGAAGGTTTTTAGTAGGCGTGTTGACCCCTAAGGTGTAGAAAAGTTAGGGAAAAAAATTGGGACCCCAACAGTTTGGTAGTACATGGTGCAAACTTTTAGAAGCGACCAGAACATCCTCGTAGGCATGGTAGAGGATTCAGGCATATCGGGTAGTGCGCGGGACAAACTTTGGGTGAGTGACAAGGACATCCCTGCGGGTGCGGCAGATGCAGTGGATGCCTTTGGCATTGCACGGGATGAACTTCCAGGAATGACCAGAACATCCCCATGAGTAGAGTCTGTGGCCTTTGTTAGTCGCGGGACGAACTTTTGGGAGCGACCAGAACATTCCCACAGGCACAACAGCAGCTATGGGCACGTTCGTTAGTGCTCGGGATGAACTTCCAGGGCTGACCGAAACATCCCTGCAGGCGCGGCAGATGCTTCAGGTGTGCATTGGCCAGTGCGCGGGACAAACATCTGCGAGGAACCAAAACATCCCCGATAAGCATTGCAGCAACATTGGACACATTCAGCAGTGGGCGGGATGAACTTCTGGTAGCAAATGGAACATCCTCAAGGGCGCAGCACCGACGTTGGACATGTTGGGCAGTGCATGGTATGAACTTCCTAGAGTGTTCAAAACATCCCAGCGGGCCCTGCAAAGGCTTCGGGCGCACTTGGCAGTGCACAGTAACAACTTCCAGGAGCAAACAGAACATCTCTGTGGGTGCAGCAGAAGCGTTAGGCGCGTTTGGAAGTGCGCGAGATGAACTTCTGGGAGCGACTAGAACATCACCATGGGCATGGCAACGGTGTCAGAAAATGTTTGGTAGAGTGCGGGATGAACTTCCGAGATTGACCGAAACATCCCAGCAAGCGCGGCAGAGGCTTCAAGAACATTTGGCAGTGCACGGGGCGAGCTTTTGGGAGCGACCGGATCATGCTAGCAGGGCCTAGTAGAGGCTGCGGGCGTGCTTTGCAATGCATGAACTTCTTGGAGTGAACAGAACATCCCCATGGGCATGGTAGAGGCATCAGATGAATTTGGAAGTGTGCAGGACAAAGTTTTGGGAGCGAGCAGAACATCACCGTGAGCATCACAGCAGTGTTAGTCACGTTTGGCAGTGCACAGGATGAACTTCTGGGAGCAAGCGGAGCATCCAACGAGCATGGCAGAGGCTTTAAGGCACATTTAGAAGTGCACGGGACAAATTTTCAGGAGCAATCGGAACATCCCCATGGGCGCAGCAGATGCATTGAGCATGTTCGAAAGCTCACGGGACAAACTTTCGTGAGTGACCAGAACAACCCCACAGGCACGGCAAAGGCATTGGGTGCATTAGATAGTGCACGAGATGAACTTCTGGAACGACCAAAATATCCCCACGGGCGCAAAAGTGGCATCGGACACGTTTGGCAGTGCACGGGATAAACTTCCAGAAGTGACTGGAGCATCCCCACAAGTGTGGCAGAGGCATCAGGCGTGTCCGGAAGTGCACAAGACAAACTTCTAGGAGTGACTAGAACATCCATGTGGGTGCAGTAGAGGTGTCAAGCGTGTTCGAAATGTGCAGGATGATCTTCCACGAGTGATTAAAAGATCCCCGCAGGGCTCGACAAAGGCATTGGACGCGTGGGGCAATGCTCGGGATGAACTTTTAGAAGTGACCATAACATCTTCACAGGTGTGGCTGAGGTGTTAGGGGCGTTCGTGTTGGGGTATCAATTTTTTTCCCTAACTTTTCTACACCTTAGGTGTTAGCATGCCTACTGAAATCCTTTCTAACTTACTGTCCCGTTTGATTCTTTAGTTCTTTTCTTATATTTACATCCCTTAAGCTGTCCTTCGGGTTAACGAATATATATAAGGATATGTTGGATAGGCAAGACAACTCTTAAACCCATCACAACTTGCCTTGGTTGAAGAAGACAACTCTTAACTTCAACCTAAGCTCTTAAGCAAGGAAGACAGCTCTTAACCTTGTCTTAAGCCCAAGTTATCTCAAGACAACTCTTAAAAAGATAACCAAAAACATAAACAAGAATGTGAGCAAGAATGTTGACCTCGATTCTTGATTATTGAATGAGAAAATAATAAAATTCGGAGCATATGTCCTGCTCACAAATAATGGGCTGTATTTATAGTCCTAAGACAGCCTTATCCTAATTTAACTAGTACTTAGGTTCCTTATCCACTTAGGATATGTTTTCCTAAGTCAACAAGCTTTTCTAAGTCAACTAAAACATTATCAAGATAGTCCTTATCCCATTGTTTCCTAATCCTACTAGGATTCTTGGTCTTTCTTGAGTTCCTACTAAGACTAGAATTCCTACTTTGACTAAGTCCTTCTATGCTTATCTTATCTTCTTTCCTACAACTGCTGACTTCTTCTTTGCCGTTTCCTTCTTGGATTAAACTTCTGCTGTGGCATCCTTCCTCTCCAAGACTTCTCTTTGGCATGGTCATCTAGGTGAAGTAAACCTTTCCAGACGTCCTGCTACTACTGGAATTCTTCACACCGTCACTCTCCTTCTCCTACTCGGATTGCTTCATGCGTGTCCTGCCAATGCTGGTCTTCTTCTTGGCTTGGATTTCCGCAATCACTTAGGGTTAAGTCAGAACCTGGCTGTGCTTCATTACTTGCTGTGTGCAGGCATGTTGCGCGCACACTTTGGCCTGTTTCTGCCTCTCTTGCAGCTTGGCACCTTGCGCACATTGTCTCATGCTCCCTTTGCCTCCTAAGGTCCTCAACAGTTCAACAGTGTGCAGTGCAAACTTCTAGAAGCGATCAGAGCATTCTTATAGGTGCAACAGTGGTGTCAGACACGTTCGACAGTGCACGGGGCAAACTTCCAGGAGCAACATAACCTCTGCATTGTCACGGCAGAGGCTTTGGGCGCATAAGGTAGTGCATGGTATGAACTTTTAGGGAGCAACTGGAGCATCCCCCCGGGTGCAGCAGATGCATCGGGCGTGTTCACAATGTGCAGGATGGACTTAGGGAGCAACCAAAACATCCCTGTAGGTGTGGCAGCAGTATTGGACATGTTGGGCAGTGCGCGGGACAAATTTCCTGAAGTGATGGGAACATCCCAGTGGGCTCGGTAGAGGCTTCGGGCACGTTTGACATTGTGTGGAATGATCTTTTGGAAGCAAACAGAACATCCACGTGAGCATAGCAGAGGCTTCAGGCGCATTTGGCAGTGCACGAGTCAAACTTCCAGGATCGACCAGAACATCCTCATAGGCATGGCAGCAGATTTGGACACGTTCGGCACTGCATGGGGAAGAACTTCTAGGATCAACCAAGACATCCTAACGGCATATCAGAGGCTTGATGCACATTTAGTAGTGCACGGGATGAACTTCAAGGAACGACCAGAACATCTCCGAGGGCACAGCAGAGGCGTCAAGCGTGTTTGATAGTGTGAGTGATGTGCTCAATCATGGAAATGAAGTTACTGCCATCCAAGAAAGATTAATCCTCATTAACAAAGGATATCCATGCCAAGAAGAATTCCAGCAGCAGCAGAAAATATCACTGGGCAAGGAGTTTGAGATCAAGTAGGGTTTTACATGTAAGATTTTAAGTAGGATTAGGAACCCGATATATTAGGCTTATCTTCATAGAAATCTAGATGACTTAGTAGTCCTTATTTACTTAGGAATCCTTATCATAGATGAATTAGGCGTTTTAGTATAAGTTAGACATGGAAAGGCTGTCATTACTATAAATACGGCATTAGTGCTTGTAATTAAACAGTTTTGAGGAATAAGCGGAATTTTGCTTCGTTGCATCCAAATTCTTATCTAAACAAATTCCTTGTTTAGTGGCGAATTATCTATCGATTCTTATCACTCTTCCTTCTTTCTATCTTAGAGTGTGGCGAATCAACCTAGTAATCTTGTTTGTGGCGATTTGATCTTATCAAACTTGATTAACTAGTTTTCTCTTATTAAACTTTTCATAGGCTATCCCTATCACATTCCCACTTCAAAATTCGTACATAACCCTTTAGCTTTCTTAAAACACCCCTACAGACCCATTAACTTACTCCAATTACGAATTTTCATCTACCCAACAACTATACTATATACCAGCACCTCTTTCCATCCACAAAACCCTAAAAAAAATATACCCATTAGATCTTGATTCACCATTAAGATCCTTGAGGCATATCAGTTTGGTATCAGAGCCTCTTTGAATCAAGAAATTCATTCACTTGAAAATTTCAGGATGAATTATGTCTGGAGAAGAAGAAACTCCTCATGTTCCAAGAGGATTGAGTTTGGATCAAGCTAAGATCCTAGCACTTGAACACCAGCAAGCAGAGATGAGGGAGCAAATTGACCGTTTAATTCAAGCCGTAGAAAGGAATACCATTCAGCCACAACCCAGAAGACATGAACGACAAGGGCAGCGAGCAACTAGAGGGCCTGAGTATTATGAAGAGGATGAGCTTGATGAGCCAGAAATAGATGATGAAGCTGGGGAGAGACGATGGCAAAGAAGAAATATAAGGGATAATAGAATTGATGTTAAGCTAAAGATTCCGGCATTTCGAGGAACAAGTTCACCCGATGAGTACTTAGAATGGGTGCAAAAAGTAGAGAAAGTATTTGAGTATTATGATTATTCTGAACCAAGGAAGTGCAAGTTGGCAGCTCTTGAATTCAATGATTATGCCAATTTATGGTGGGAAAACGAGAAAACTAGGCGAAGAAGAGAAGGTTTAGGTGAGGTGACAAGTTGGAGAGTCATGAAGAGATTAATGGAGAGAAGATTTTTGCCAGAATATTACAAACAAGAACTGTACTTTAAGCTTCAAAGTTTAAGGCAAGGAGGCATGTGTGTGGAAGATTATGTCAAAGAGTATGAGATGCTTATGATGAGATGTAATTTGCAAGAACCAGAAGAACTAATGATTGCAAGGTTCCTTGGCTGGTTAAAGTATGAAATTGCAAGTAGGGCAGAATTGCAACCATATGTTTCTTTGCAAGATGTGATTAAACTTGCTATCAAGGTGGAGAGACAACTAATAAGGGGAGTGTATAGATCAGGTTCTACCAAAAATATTAATTCATCATCTACTTATTCAACTTCCCTTTCAAAGAAGATAGCAAAGTCAGTAGAAAAAAGTGGTCCTAGCAAGTCGGTAGTAGCTATTGATAAAGGAAAAGAGAAGGTGGCAAAAACCATTCCTCTAAAACGGAGCCGAGACATAAATGCTTTAAATGCCTTGGACATGGGCATATCGCTTCTGAATGTCCAAATAGAAGAGTAATGGTGCTTACGGTCTCCCAAGGAGAATTAGAGAGTGAAGATGAGGTTACAGAAGAAAAGGGAGTGGAAGACGGCAAGGAAGAAGAAGAACATGCTGAAATTGGAGAAATGCTTGTAGTTCGCCGCACCATGACTACACAAGCAAAAACGGAAGATGAGCAGCGTGATAATATCTTCCATACAAGGTGTGCAATTCAGAATAAGGTGTGTGGAGTTATAATTGATGGAGGTAGTTGTACAAATGTGGCTTCCACTACCTTAATAGAAAAACTAAATTTAACTACTCTAAAACATCCACAACCTTATAGATTACAGTGGCTAAATAATAATGGTGATGTGAAGGTTACTCAGCAAGTTTTGGTGCCTTTTTCAATTGGTAGATACAAAGATGAAGTGTTGTGTGATGTCGTCCCTATGGATGCAAGTCATCTTTTACTGGGAAGACCTTGGCAGTATGATAGGAGAGCTTTTCATGATGGTTATAAGAATACATATTCCTTTGTTAAGGATGGCAAAAAGATTGTGTTAGCGCCTCTTAATCCACAACAGATTCAGAAGGATAAGATTGAATTTGAGAAGAAAAAGAAAGAAAGTTTGTTTGTCAACAAAGGAGTAGTAAAACAAGCTTTGTTTGATAAAGAGTCAATCTTTATTCTGGTAGTCAAAGAAGCAACTCAAAATAGAGATGTTACTCTACCAACTCAAGTGAAAGCAATTTTAAAGGAATTTGCTGATGTATTTCCAGAAGACATACCGAAAGGGTTACCACCAAATAGAGGAATTGAGCACCAAATAGATCTCATACCAGGGGCAACTCTACCAAATCTACTAGCCTATAGAAGTAATCCAGAAGAGACTAAAGAGTTGCAAAAACAAGTTTCTGAGCTGATTGATAAAGGATATGTTAGGGAATCTATGAGTCCTTGTTCCGTGCCAGCTTTGTTGGTGCCGAAGAAGGATGGAACCATGCGGATGTGTGTGGATAGTAGGGCAATCAACAAGATTACGGTAAAATATCGCTATCCTATCCCTAGACTTGATGATATGCTTGACGAGTTAAATGGTGCTACTATATTTTCTAAAATAGATCTCAAAAGTGGTTATCATCAGATTAGGATGAAAGAAGGGGATGAATGGAAAACCGCTTTTAAAACTAAATTTGGATTATATGAATGGATGGTTATGCCATTTGGTTTATCCAATGCACCAAGCACCTTTATGAGATTGATGAATTATGTACTTAGGAACTTTATTGGTGATTTTGTTGTTGTTTATTTTGATGATATTTTGATCTACAGTGGAAGTCTAGAAACACATATAATTCATTTGAGAAAAGTGTTTAAAGTACTGAGAGAAGAGAAATTGTATGGTAATCTGAAGAAATGCCATTTTTGCCAAGACCGTGTAGTTTTTCTTGGTTATGTGGTGTCAAAGCATGGTGTTGGAGTTGATGAAGAAAAGGTAAAGGCTATTAAAGATTGGCCTATTCCAAGTAGTGTTGCTGAAGTGAGAAGTTTTCATGGGTTGGCTTCTTTTTATCGAAGGTTTGTGAAGAATTTTAGTACTTTACTTGCTCCTATTACTAAAATTATTAAGAAAGAAAAGGCTTTTGAATGGAATAATGAAGCGCAAAAGAGTTTTGAGTTGATTAAGGAGAAGTTAACAACTGCACCAATTTTAGCATTACCTGATTTCACCAAAACTTTTGAATTGGAGTGTGATGCCTCTAGTGTGGGAATTGGGGCCGTTCTTATGCAAGAGGGGCGTCCATTAGCATACTTTAGTCAAAAGTTGAGTGGTGCACAATTAAACTACTCAACCTATGACAAAGAGTTTTTTGCTTTAATTAGAGCTTTAGAGACTTGGCAACATTATTTACTACCTAAGGAGTTTGTTATTCACACTGATCATGAGTCCTTAAAGCATTTAAAAGGGCAAAGCAAGCTGAATAGAAGGCATGCAAAATGGGTGGAATTCTTAGAGTCTTTTCCTTACGTGATCAAGTACAAGAAAGGAAATGTGAACATTGTGGCTGATGCACTATCTCGGAGGTACTCTTTAATTTCCATGTTAAATGTTAAACTAATGGGTTTTAAGATGCTTGTAGATCAGTATAAAAATGACCCAAAGTTTGCATCAATATATGAGGAGTGCAAGAAAGGAGCCATGCAAGGATTTTATCGACATGATGACTATCTGTTCAAGCAAGGTAGATTGTGCATCCCAAATTGTTCAATTCGTGAGCACTTAGTGAGGGAAACTCATGGTGGAGGTTTAGCTGGTCATTTTGGAGAAAAGAAGACATTAGAAGCACTCAAGGAACACTTTTATTGGCCAACCATGATCAAAGATATTAAAAGAGTCATAGAAAGATGTGTGATATGTAAGAAAGCTAAGAGTAAGGAGATGTCACAAGGGTTATACATGCCATTGCCTGTACCAGACCAACCGTGGGAAGATTTAAGCATGGATTTTATTCTTGGTTTGCCTAGAACGCAGAGGGGAAAGGATTCAGTTATGGTCAGTTGTTGATCGGTTTTCCAAGATGTCTCATTTTATTCCGTGCCACAAGACAAATGATGCTCAACATATTGCTGATTTATTTTTCAAAGAGATTGTTCGATTACATGGGATTCCCAAAAGTATTGTTTCAGACCGTGATGTCAAATTCTTAAGTTACTTTTGGAAGACTTTATGGAAAAGACTTGGAACAAAACTACTCTTTAGCACAGCATGTCATCCTCAAACCGATGGACAAACCAAAGTGGTAAATCGAACCCTTTTCTTCTTTACTTCGTACTGTTGTCAACAAGAATTTGAAGAATTGGGATGAATGTTTATCATATGTTGAGTTTGCTTACAATAGAAGCGTGCACAGTGGAACGAAGCGTTCTCCGTTTGAGATAGTTTATGGATTCAATCCTATAACTCCTCTTGATTTGTTGCCACTGCCTATTGAAGAAAGAATTTGCTTTGATGGAAACAAAAAGGCTGAGTTTGTTAAATCTCTACATTAGAGTGTGAAGAGACACATTGAAAAGAAAAATGAAGAATACGCACGGTTAGCAAATAAAAGGGAGAACAAGAATTCAGTTTGCACCAGGAGATTTAGTTTGGATTCACCTACGCAAGGAAAGGTTTCCAACACAAAGAAAATCAAAACTAATGCCAAGGGCTGATGGTCCTTTTAGAGTTGTTGACAAGGTGAATGATAATGCTTATAAGATTGAATTCCCAGGAGATTATAATATTTCTACTACATTCAATGTCAGGGACCTTTCTCCTTACTTAGAAGATGATTTCAAAGACACCGAGGAGAAGGATTTGAGGGCAAATCCAATTCAACAAGGGGAGGATGATGTGCTCAATCATGGAAATGAAGTTACTGCCATCCAAGAAAGATTAATCCTCATTAACAAAGGATATCCATGCCAAGAAGAATTCCAGCAGCAGCAGAAAATATCACTAGGCAAGGAGTTTGAGATCAAGTAGGGTTTTACATGTAAGATTTTAAGTAGGATTAGGAACCCGATATATTAGGCTTATCTTCATAGAAATCTAGATGACTTAGTAGTCCTTATTTACTTAGGAATCCTTATCATAGATGAATTAGGCGTTTTAGTATAAGTTAGACATGGAAAGGCTGTCATTACTATAAATACGGCATTAGTGCTTGTAATTAAACAGTTTTGAAGAATAAGCGAAATTTTGCTTCGTTGCATCCAAATTCTTATCTAAACAAATTCCTTGTTTAGTGGCGAATTATCTATCAATTCTTATCACTCTTCCTTCTTTCTATCTTAGAGTGTGGCGAATCAACCTAGTAATCTTGTTTGTGGCGATTTGATCTTATCAAACTTGATTAACTAGTTTTCTCTTCTTAAACTTTTCATAAGCTATCCCTATCACATTCCCACTTCAAAATTCGCACATAGCCCTTCCAGCTTTCTTAAAACACCCCTACAGACCCATTAACTTACTCCAATTACGAATTTTCATCTACCCAACAACTATACTATATACTAGCACCTCTTTCCATCCACAAAAACCCAAAAAATATATACCCATTAGATCTTGATTCACCATTAAGATCCTT
>BNST01002897.1:0-43798 GCA_019650275.1 Xylocarpus granatum
GCCCAATGCGCCCAATGCCTCTGCCATGTCTACGGGGATGATCCGGTTGTTCCAGATGTTCGTCCCACAGACTGTCTAATGTGGTTGATGCCTCTGCCGGGCCTGGTTGGATTTTTTGGTTGCTCTAGGAAGTTTTGTCCCGTGCACCACCAAATGTGTCCAACGCTGCTGTCGCATCCACGGGGAGCTTTGGGTCACTCTTGAAAGTTTGTACTGACACTACAATGCGCCAACACCACTGTCGCACGCTGGGATGTCCAGTCGCTCCTGGAAGTTCGTCGTTATGCACTGCTGAACCTGTCCGACGCCGTTGCCGTGCCCACAGAGATGTTTCTGGTCCACTCCCGCAAGTTTGCCCTAAGCACTGCCATACGTACCCCATGCCGAAGCCACGCCCACGGGGATGTTCTAATAGCTTCTGGTAGTTCGTCCCATGCCACTACCAAATGCGTGCAATGCCACTGCAGCACCCTCAGGTATTTTTTACTCATTCTCGGAAGTTCTTCTCATCCACTGCCAAATGTGCCTTATGCCTCTGTCAAGCCTGCAGGGATGTTCAGGTTCCTCCTAGAAGTTTGTCCCGCACACTTCAGAACATGCCTGACACCATTACCACACCTGCAGGGAAGTTCCGGTTGCTTCCGAAAGTTTGTCCCATCACACTGTAGAACTGTCCGACATCGCTGCCGCACCCGCGGAGATGTTCTGGTCACTCCCAGATAATCCCGTGCACTGCCTAACGCACATGACACCGGCATTCTTTGTTTATATTTTGGTTATCTTTGAAGAGTTTTCTTGAGACTTAGTCAAAGTAGAAATTCTAGTCTAAGTAGGAATTCAATAAAGACCAAGAATCCTAGTAGGATTAGAAATAATGGGATAAGGTCTATCTTGATAATGTTGTATTTGACTTAGAAAACCTTGTTAACTTAGGAAAACATATCCTAAGTGGAGAAGGAACCTAAGTACTAGTTGAATTAGGATAAGGCTGTCTAAATACTATAAATACAGCCCAGGCCATTATTTGTGAGCAGAACATATAGCTCCGAATTTTGTATATTTCTCATTCATTAATCAAGAATCAAGGTTAGCATTCTTACTTCTATTCTTGTTTATATTTCAGTTATCTTTTAAGAGTTGTCTTGAGATAACTTGGGCTTAAGACAAGGTGAAGAGTTGTCTTCCTTGCGTTAGAGCTTAGGTTTGAAGTCTAAGAGTTGTCTTCTTCAACCAAGGCAAGTTGAGATAGGTTTAAGAGTTATCTTGCCTATCCAACATATCCTTTTATCATTAATTTATCCCAAAGGACATCTTAGGGGAATACAAAGAAATGAACTCAAGGATCAAACAGGACAGCAAGTTAGGAAAGGTTTAGAAGTCATGCTAACCTAACGTGTAGAAAAGTTGGGACAAGAAATTGGGACCCCAACACAAACATGTCTGACGCCCTCTGCCACACGCCCGCGGGGATGTTCTAGTTGCTCTTGGATGTTTGTCACATGCACTGCCCAATGCATCTGATGCCTTAGCCATGCCTGTAAGGATTTTCTGATCGATCCTGAAAGTTTTTTCCCCGCCTGCACTGCCTAATGTGCCCAAAGCCTCTGCTGCACATACGAGGATGTTCTGGTTGCGCCAAGAAGTTCTTCCCGCCCACTGCCCAATGTGCCTAAAGCCTCTGCCGTTCACGCGGG
Source organism: Xylocarpus granatum (assembly GCA_019650275.1). NCBI lineage: Eukaryota > Viridiplantae > Streptophyta > Magnoliopsida > Sapindales > Meliaceae > Xylocarpus > Xylocarpus granatum. The sequence continues at coordinate 1,695 of BNST01002897.1, forward strand.
GGTGTTGCAGTTTGCTCTGGGAAGTTATCCCATGCACTGCTGAACAACCCCAAAGACTCTGTCTTGCCCACGGGGATGTTTCTGTCGCTCGCAGAAGTTTGTCCTCCATGCTGCCGAATGCACCCGATGCCTATGTCCGCTCCACCAGAGGAAGTTCGGGTCTCTCCTGAGAAGTTCATCCCATGCACTGCCAAACGTGCCCGATGCTTCTGTCGTGCCCGCAAGGTTGTTTTGGTTGCTCTCAAAAGTTTAGTCCTGTGCACTGACCAAAACACCCAATGCCTCTGCTAAGCCTGCCCAAGATTTTCTGGTCGCGCCTGTAATTTCGTCCCATGCACTGATGAATGTGTTTGATGCATCTGCCGAGCCTAAAAGGATTTTCCCGTCGCTCTCAGAAGATTGTCCCGCGCACTGCTGAAAGTTCATCCTGCCCACTGCCAAATGCACCCACGCCTCTGCCGCACCCGCAGGAGTGTTCCGGTTGCTCCCAGAAGTTCATCCTGAGAACTGCCAAACACATGTGATGCCTCGACCCAGCCCATGGGGATTTTCTGTTCGACTCCTAAAGATCATCCCACGCACTGCCAAACACACTGAATGCCGCTGCCGCACCCACAGGGATTTTCTGGTCACTCCCAGAAGTTTCATCCCACGCATTGCCAAAAATGTGTCAAACTTTGCTGCTGCTCCCACGGGGATGTTTCTGGTCACTCCTGTAAGTTCGTCCCGCGTATTACCAAACGCGCCTGAAGCCACTGCCAAGCCTGCAGGGATTTTTTCCGTGTTCTCGGAAGTTCATCCTGTCACTGCCAAATGCACCCAACACCTCTGCCGCACCAGTGTGGATGTTCTGCACACCACCAGAAGTTTGTCCCGCACACTACTGAATTCATCCCACACCACTGATGCATGCGAGGGGTGTTCTAGTCGCTCTTGGAAGTTCGTCCCACGCATAGCCCAACACAACTGATGCTAATGCTGTGCCCGAGGAGACGTTCCAGTCATTTCCCAAAGTTCATCATACACAGTGCCGATTGTGCCTAAAACTTCTGCCGCACCCACGGGGATGTTCTGGAATCTCTTGCAAGTTCATCACAAACATTACCTAACCCACCTGAAGTCTCTGCAGCACCCACGGGGATGTTCCGGTCACTGCTGGAAGTTCGTCCTGCACACTGGCAAATGTATCCAACATGCTTGCTGTGCCCGAGTGGATGTTTTCAGTCGCGCTCCCGAAACTATGTCCTGCGGACTGGCAAATGTGTCCGACAGTGCTGCCGTACCTGCAGGATTTTCTGGTCGCTCCCAAAAGTTCACGATACACACAGCTGAACATGCTCGGCACTGCTGCTGCATCTGCAGGGATGTTCTGGTCACTCCCAGAAGTTTGTGTGCACACTGCCGAATGCACCCAATAGCTTCTGCTGCGCCCGTTGGCTGTTCCAGTCGCTCCCAGGAAGTTCGTTGCATGCACTGCCCATGTGTATGATGCCCCTACTGCACTTGCGAAGATGCTCGGGTCCCTCGTGTAAGTTCATCCTGTGCACTGCCAAACGTGCTCAAGGCTTGGCAGAGCCCAAAAGGATGTTTCGGTCGCTGTCGGAAGTTCATCCCATGCAATGATGAATGCGTCCAACACTTCGACCAAGCCTGTGGGGATTTTCCAGTTGCTCCCGACAACTGCCACACCCTTGGGGATGTTCTGGCTGCACCCGGAAGTTTGTCCTGCACACAATCGAACGTGTCTAATTCCTATTCCACGCCCGCAGGGATGCTCCAGTTGCTCCCGAAACTTCGTCCTGCTCATGGCCAAATGTGCCTGACGACCCTGCTGCGGCCGCGTACTGCTGAACAAGCCTGATGCCTCTTCTGCAGCCATATAGATGTTTTGGTCGCTCCCTGAAGTTCATCCTGAGCACTGGCGAATGCGTCCGATGCCTCTGCCAAGCCAGCGGGGCTTTTTCGGTCACTCCCGAAGCTCATCTTGTAGACTGCCCAACGTGCCCGAAGACTCTGCTGCACTCGTGGGGATGTTCCAATCGCTCCCAGAAGTTCTTCCTGCGCACTGCCGAAAGCACCTGATGCCTCTTCCGTACCCGAGGGGTTGTTCCGGTAGCTCTGGGAAGTTCATTCCGTGCACTGCCAAACTGTTGAGGACCTTAGGAGGTAAAGGGAGCATGAGTGAATGTGCATGAGGCACCAAGCAGCAAGAGAGGCAGCAACAGACCAGAATGTGCACGCAACAAGCTTGCATGTGGCATGCAGTGAAGCATCGCCAGGTTCTGACTCTTCCCTAATTGACCACGGACATCCAAGCCAAGAAGGACAACAGCATTGGCAGGAAACGCATGGTGTAATCCGAGCAGGAGAAGGACATGGATGGCATGAAGAACTCCAGCAGCAGCAGGAAGTCATGGCAGGTTTGGCTCCAACAAGATGATCACATCAAAGGGAATTCTTGGAATGGAAGGACATGCCATATGCATCCTAATCCTAAAAGGAAACTAGAAGATGAAGTTCAGCAGCTGTAGGAGAGGTGATAAGATAAGGTCATAAAGGTTTAGTCAAAGTAGGAATTCTAGTCTAAGGAGAAATTTAAGAAAGACAGAATCCTAGTAGGATTAGGAAATATTGGGATAAGGTCTATCTTGATAATGTTTTAGTTGTCTTAGAAAACCTTGTTGACTTAGGAAAACATATCCTAAGTGGATAAGGAACTTAAGTACTAGTTGAATTAGGATAAGGCTGTCTAATACTATAAATACAGCCCATTATTTGTGAGCAGAAAATATATACTCCGAATTTTGTATATTTTCATTCATTAATCAAGAATCAAGGTTAACATTCTTGCTTCCATTTTTGTTTATATTTCAGTTATCTTTTAAGAGTTGTATTGAGATAACTTGGGCTTAAAACAAGGTAAAGAGTTGTCTTCGTCCCGCTCACTGTCCAATGTACCCAAAACTGCTTCCGCGCCCATTGTGATGCTTTGGTAACTTCCCAAATTTCATACTAGCACACTGCTGAATGTGTTTGATGCATCTGCACCCGTGGTAATGATCTGGTTGGTCCCTGAAGTTTGTCCCACGCACTGCAAAATGCACCCGACAACTCTGCTGCACCCATAGGGATGCTCCGGTATCTCTCAGAAGTTTGTCCCCCATATTGCCAAACACACCTGAAGCGTCTATTGCACCCTCAAGGATGTTCCAGTTACTCCCAGAAGTTCGTTCCACGCACTGCCTAATGTGTCCTACACTGCCGTTGCACCCGCAGGGATCTTTAAGTTGCTCTTTGAAGGTTGTCCTGCAAACTACCTAATGCAGCCAACACCTCTGCTGCGCCCATGGGGATGTTCCAGTCACTCCCAGATGCTCGTCTCGTGCACTGCCCAATGCGCTTGAAGCCTCTGCTGTGCATGCAGGGATGTTCCGATTGCTCGCAGAAGTTCGTCCTGCACACTGCAAAATGTGTCCAATGCCACAGCTGCGCTTGTGGTGATGTACCGGCCGCTCCCAAAAGTTTGTTCTGTGCACTGCTGAAAGCGTCAAAAGCCTCTGCGTGCCCAGGGGGATGTTCTGGTAGCTCTCGGAAGTTTTCCCATGCACTGTTGAATGCAGCCGACGCCGCTACCATGCCCGTGGGGATGTTCTGGTCACTCTCGGAAGTTCATCCCATTCACTGCCAAACACACCCGATGACTCTTCTGTGCCCACAGGGATCTTTCGGTCACTCCTGAAAGTTCATCCCGTGCACTGCTGAATGTGCCCAGCACAGCTCTGGTTCCCGGGGGGATGTTCCGGTTGCTCCTAGAAGTTCATACCGCATACTGCCCAACACACCCGAAGACTCTGTTGCACCAATGGGGAGGTTCCTGTAGCTTCTGGAAATTCGTCCCCTGCAGTAGTGAACATGTCTGATGCTGTTGTCGTGCCCATAGGAATGTTCTGGTTGCTGCCGAAGTTTGACCCGCGCACTGCAGAATGCACCCAATGCCTACACCATGCCTGCTGGGCATCTTCCGTTTGATTCTGGGAGTTCATCCCGAGCACTGCTGATTGTGTCCGATGCATCTGCCGAGCCTGCGGGGATTTTCTAGTTGCTCCCGAAAGTTCATCCTGTGCATTGCTGAACGCACACAATGGCACTGCAAGAACTATAGGGATGCTCCAATTGCTCCTGAAAGTTCATCCCGTAACCAAATGCGGCCAACACCACAACTCTGCTGCATCCACGGGGATGTTCTGGTCGCTTCTGGAAGTTTGTCCTGCACACTGTCGAATGCGCCCGACACCTCCACTGCACCCATGGGGATGTTCCATTGCTGCAGGGAGTTCATCCTGAGCACTGTTGAATCCGTCCGATGCCTCTTCTGAGCCCGTGGGGATTTTTCGGTCGCTGCCAAAAGTTGGCCCGTGCATTGGCAAATGTGCCCAACGCTGCTGTCACATCCACAAGGATGTTTCGGTTGCTCCCGAAAGTTCGTCTCGCACACTATTGAGCGTGTCCAATGCATCTACTGCATCTGCGGGGATGTTTCAATTGCTCCAAAAGTGTGTCTTGTGCACTTCCCAACTCGCTGGAAGCCTCAGACGTGCCCACGGGGTTGTTCCAGTTGCTATCGGAAAGTTCGTCCCGTGCGCTGCCGAATGTGTCCAATGCCTTGATGCACCAACGGGGATGTTCCGGTTGCTACGAAAGTGCGTCTTGCACACTGCCCAACTTGCCCATAACCTCAGATGTGCCCAAGGGGATGTTCCGGTTGCTACTAGAAGTTTGTACCATGTAGTGTCGGAGTCGAATGTGTCCGACACCTCAAATGTGCCAGTCGGGATGTTCTGGTCACTACCGGAAGTTTGTCCCACACACTGTCAAATGTGTTGGATTAACTAATGAATAAAAGATATGTTGGATAGGTAAGACAAGTCTTAAACCTATCACAACTTGCCTTGGTTGAAGAAGATAACTCTTGACTTCAACCTAAGCTCTTAAGCAAAGAAGACAACTCTTCACTTTAACTTAAGCCCAAGTTATCTTAAGATAACTCTTAAAGATAACCAAAATATAATAAACAAGAATAGAAGCAAGAATGCTAACCTTGATTCTTGATTAATGGATGAAAATATATAAAATTCGGATCATATGTCCTCCTCACAAATAATGGGCTGTATTTATAGCATTTAGACAGCCTTATCCTAATTCAACTAGTACTTAGGTTCCTTATCCACTTAGAACATGTTTTCCTAGGTCAACAAGGTTTTCTAAGTCAACTAAAACATTATCAAGATAGACCTTATCCCAATGTTTCCTAATCCTACTAGGATTCTTGGTCTTTCTTGAATTCCTACTTAGACTAGAATTCCTACTTTGACTAAGTCTTTCTATCGTTATATTATCTCCTCTCCTACAGCTACTGACCTTCATCTTGCCATTTCCTTCTAGGATTTGGACTTCCCTTATGGCATGTCCTTCCATTCCAAGACTCTCTTTGGCGTGATCATCTTGTTGAAGTCAAACCTACCATGACGTCCTGCTGCTGCTGGAGTTCTTCATGCTGTCCACGTCCTTCTCCTGCTCGGATTGTGTCATGTGTGTCTTGGCAATGCTAGTGTTCTTTTTGGCTTGGATTTCTGCAGTCAATTAGGATAGAGTTAGAACCTGGCTGTGCTTCATTGCAGGCTGCATGCATGCTTGTTGCGCGCACATTTTGGCCTGTTGCTGCCTCTCTTGCTACTTGGCACCTCATGCTCATTCGCTCACGCTTCCTTTGCCTCCTAAGGTCCTCAACAATCCCCCTTTTTTGGAGACTCACCTTGTCCTCAAGGTGGAAATTAGGGAAACGTTGCTGGATATCATCATAGTCTTCCCAAACTTGTATGGGTAATGGCAAAGGTTGTAGAAATCCTTTGGTCTTTCCATCTTTTGGTTTTATCCATTGGCAAATGTCACAATTGCTATCTTTCTTCTTGACTTCTGTCTTGAGTCCTTCTGACCAAAAGAATAGCTTGATCGACATGTAAGTACAAATCATCTTAAATGGCCTCCTTACCGTGAGTTGTGGAAGTGATTTAAGATCTTCCCCCTTAGTCCCGTATGTTTGGTACATACACCTGCTGGTTGTGCCAAATATATCCATTCTTAAGGGTGAATTTACTAACCTTAGGGATCAAAATTCTAGATCTTCATGGCGAGCTCTTGGCTTTGAGGATCAATCTCTATTGCCTCCTTGATTTCTATCCATACACTCCACTCTACTCTGCTAATGGCAGTGAGGCATGCGTCATTAGGCTCACATGCTGTCCACAATGCTTGACCTTTATTGCTTCTGGACAATGCGTCTGCCACCTTGTTTTCCTTGCCAGGTTTGTAGATTATTTCATACTCGTATCCCAGCAACTTGACAAGGAACTTTTGCTCCTCCAGTGTGGTAATTTTCTGCTCCATGAGGCTTCTCAAGGGTTGTTGATCCATGATGATCAGGAATTTCCTCCCAAGAAGGTAAGGTCGCCATACCTTGACTGCATGGATGATGGCCAACATCTCCTTGGCATATATTGACCATTCCTTCTTCATGGGCCCTAAGACTCTGCTCATGTATGCAATAGGTCTTCTGGCTTGACTGAGGACAGCACCTATGCCATCTTGACATGTGTCAGTGTGAAGCTCGAAGGTTTGGTTGAAGTCGGGCAGTGCTAACACTTGGGTCTCACACATAGCTTGCTTCAACAACTTGAATGCGTCTTCACTCTTCTCTGTCCATAGGAATCCATCCTTCTTTCAGCAAGCCCATTAATGGTTTTCCTATGGCACCATATTTGCGAACAAATCGGCAGTAGTAGCCTATTAAACCTAGAAATCCTCTATGTTTAGTGACATTCTTTGGAGTTGGCCATGTTTGCATGGCTCCTATTTTCCGTTGGTCTACCTTCACTCCATCTTCGGATATGATGTGACCGAGGTATTCAAGCTCCTCTTGCATGAATGTGCACTTGGATGGCTTGATAATGAAATGATTTCTTCTTAACACTTCTAGCACTTTTGCTAAGTGTTCTAGGTGATCATCATGGTTCCTGGAATAGACCAAAATGTCATCAAAGAAGACTAATACAAACCTGTGCAAATAAGGTTTGAAGATGTCATTCATGGCTGCTTGAAACGTGGAGGGTGTGTTGCATAGTCCGAAGGGCATGACTAGGTACTCGTAGTGTCTACTATGAGTCCGAAATGCTGTCTTCTACACATCCTCTTCTTTCATGCATATTTGATGATATCTGGCCTTGAGATCCAGCTTTGTAAATAACTTTGCCCCATGTAACTCGTCCAGCATATCATAGATTGTGGGGATGGGGAAAACGATCCTTGACAGTTGCTTGGTTGAGTGCCCGGTAATTGGTGCAGAACCTGTAAGTTCTGTCTTTCTTTCTAACAAGTACAATGGGAGAAGAAAAAGTGGAAGTGCTAGGTCAGATAATACCTTGCTGTAGCATCTCTTTCGCTTGTCTTTCGATCTCGTTCTTTTGGAAGTGTGCATATTGGTAAGATGCTACATTAATCGCCTTGATTTTTTCGATTAATGGGATGGAATGGTCGTAATGTCTTGAGGGTGGTAGTCCTTGTGGCTCTCCTAAGACATCTCCGAATTGCTCAATTAGGTTCCTTACTGCGGATGGTATGTCTTCTCATGTGTATGATGTTTGGCTGTGTTTTCCTTTCTTTGTGGCCAAGAGAACTGCAAAACATTGTGCCCTTTTTCTGTATAATCGTTCAAGGGCACTTACCTCACAATGATGCACTGCATCAGTGGTGGGTGCCTCCCATGTGCAGTCTCTTCCCTTCCATTGGAAGTGCATGGCCATGGATTCGTAGTCGAACATTATCTTGCCTATGGTTTTAAGCCATGCATTGCCTAAAACCACATCAAGGCCTGCCAAGGCTAACACATTCAGTTTAGCCTCTATTTTGACTCCTTGAATCTGCATTGCTACTGCATGGATCACTTGTGCACACTTGAGCTTCTGTCTGCTTGCCACTCTTACCTCAAAGGGTGCAATCCTTTTGGGACGTAGCTGAAGTGTTTTGACCAATTTTGTGTTGATGAAGTTATGGTAGCTCCACTATCTATCAACACCAAAATGTTTCTTTCCATTAATGGTTGCAAACAACCTCATGGCAGTAGGCTTGGTGGTTGCCCCTACTGCATGCAAGTTGATTTTGCCTTCTTCCACGTGATCAGGGAAGTGTTGTGCCTCTGCTTCCTCCTCGCTGTCCATGTGGCTTTCTTGTTCTTCCTCACTTCTTTCCTCGCATTCTTCATCACTTACTACTTCAATGATGTTGAACATCCTTTTTTACACATGTGGACAAATTACCACTTGTCATTGTACCTAAAACATAGGCCTCTTTCGATTCTCCTATTGATTTCTTCGATGGATAGTTTGAGAGGGTCCTTTGTTTTTGAGGGCACTGTCTTACTTGAAGAGAGTGCCTTACCTAGTTTGTCCAAGCCTTTGATGACCAGGGTTGTGTTGCTTCTCCCATCATTGATGAGTCTTGCCAACTGAATGCACTGAGTCAGAGAGTTTGGATCCCTCATATTTACTTCTCAGCTTAGCGAAGGTACAAGGCCATCTAGAAAAGTGCCAATTAGTGCACTATCTAGCCAATGTCCTACTAATTCAGCCAACCTCTTGAATTCTTCAAGGTAGCTTTCTAGAGATCCCTTCTTGCCTAATCTTGGCAAGCTGTCCCTTGTAGTTAGTCATACTAGACAGGCCCAAATCTGTTCACTAACTCTTGTGTGAACCTTGTCCAGCCAATCCTTCTTTCTTCTCATCCATAGGTGGCCTTAAGCCAATGCCACCATTGGTTGGCTCTCCCACATAGGTGATAGGATGCAAAATCAACCCTTTCACCTCTCTCAATACCTTGTTTTCTAAAGTAAAATTCAGCCTTGGAGATCCATTCGGTTGGATCTCCCTTCTCAAAGGTAGGGAATTTGATTTTTACCTTAGGCTGTGTGTAATGGCTTGGGCTGTCGTAGTGCCAATCCTCCCTTCTTGTGGTGTGCCATGGTTCTGCCTCAGGGTGATTTCGCACCCTTCTTGGTTGCCATGATGTGGCCTTCTGTCCAGCACTTCCTCATTGATGCTATAATCATTATAGCGATCATGGGGTGGGTGTTTGTTTGGTGAAGTCTCCCTCTTGCTTCCCAAACTCATGCACCTTTTCCCCCTTTCTTGAGAGGGAAGTTGCTCCTGGTCAGATTCGTCCTCATGCACTTGGTGTCATGTGACTTCTGATTGCAGCCTCCTAGATGTTTGTGGTAGGTGGCTGTTTCTGCCCTGCTCGGTTTGGACTTGTTTTCTGGGCCACTCAGGGTGTGTCTCTCTTCAATTGTTCAAGAGAATGAATGATAGATGATAGTTGGTGTTTGATATCACCTACCTGGTCATTGATCACATTCTGGTTCCTCTCCAAGGCAAGGATTCTTCCTGGTTGTGACTGAGAAGTCTTCCCTGATCTGTTCCTGTGGTGTAGGGTGAATGCTATCTAGATGACATGGTAACCTTGATGCCTTGCAATTGACTGGTGTCCATGCTGATGTTTCAACAAGAGCAAATTTGTTGGGGTGATCATGCTACCTCTCAACTGGATGGTGATTATGCTGACTTTTCAATGAAAGCACCAATTTGTTGGGGTCCCGATTTCTTTCCCTAACTTTTCTACGCGCTCAGCACGCCTATTAAAAACCTTCCTAACTTGCTGTCCTGTTTGCTTCTTGAGTTCTGGCCCCTAAGCTGTCCTTTAGGATTAACTAATGTATAAATAATATGTTAGATAGGCAAGACAAGTCTTAAACCTATCACCACTTGCCTTGGTTGAAGAAGACAACTCTTGACTTCAACCTAAGCTCTTAAGCAAGGAAGACAACTCTTCAGCTTAACTTAAGCCCAAGTTATCTTAAGACAACTCTTAAAAGATAACCAAAATATAGTAAACAAGAGTAGAACCAAAAATGCTAACCTTGATTCTTGATTAATGGATGAAAATATACAAAATTTGGAGCATATGTCCTCACAAATAATGGGTTGTATTTATAGCTCTTAGACAGCCTTATCCTAATTCAATTAGTACTTAAGTTCCTTATCCACTTAGGATATGTTTCTAGGTCAACAAGGTTTTCTAAGTCAACTAAAACATTATCAAATAGACCTTATCCCACTGTTTCCTAATCCTACTAGGATTCTTGGTCTTTCTTGAATTCTTACATAGATTAGAATTCCTACTTTGAACTAGTCTTTCTGTCCTTATCTTATCTCCTCTCATACAACTGCTGACCTTCATCTTGCCATTTTCTTCTAGGATTAGGACTTCCCTTATGGCATGTCCTTCCATTCCAAGACTCTCTTTGATGTGATCATCTTGTTGAAGTCAAACCTGCCATGATGTCCTACTGCTTCTAGAGTTTTTCATGCCATCCATGTCCTTCTCCTGCTCGAATTGTGTCATGCGTGTCCTGCCAATGATGGTGTTCTTCTTGGCTTTGATTTCTGCAGTCAATTAGGATAGAGTTAGAACCTGGCCGTGCTTCACTGCATGCTGCGTGCATGCTTGTTGCGTGCACATTCTGCTGTTGCTGCCTCTCTTGCTGCTTGGCGCCTTGCGGTCATTCGCTCATGCTCTCTTTGCCTCCTAAGGTCCTCAACACGAGCGAAACCCAGCGACTGTTGCACCACAAGGATGTTCCAGTCACTCTCGGAAGTTCGTACCATGCACTGGCCAACGAGCCTGAAACCTCTGCCACGCCAATGAGGACGTTCCTATCACTCCTGGAAGTTCATCCCGTGCATGCTCCCAGAAGTTTGTCCCACACACAGTCGAGTGCGCCTGACACCTCTCCTGTGCCTGTGGGGATGTTTCGGTCACTACCGAAAGTTTGTCCTGAGCACTGCCGAAAACATCAGACGCCCCTGCCGATCCCGCAAGGATGTTCCAGTCGCCCCTGGAAGTTCAACCCGTGTACTGCCCAACCCATCCAAATCCTCTGCCGCGCGGGGATGTTTTGGTCACTCCTAGAAATTTGTCAGGCACAATGCCAAAGGTGCCCAATGCCTTTGCCATGCCCGTGGGGATGTTTGGGTCACTCTCGGAAGTTCATCCAGCACACTACCGAAGGTACCCGATGCCGCTGCCATGCCTGAGGGGACGTTTAGGTCACTCTTGGAAGTTCATCCCGAACCCTGCCAAATGCACCTGAAGCCTCTGCTACATTGGCGAGGATGTCCCGGTCGCCCTAGGAAGTTCATCCCGCACACTGCTGAACGTGCCCAACTGCCAGCGAGGATGTTCCGGTGACTCCTAGAAGTTCATCCTGCAAACTGCCAAACGCGCCCAATGCCTCTGCTGCATCTGCGGGGATTTTTCGGTCGCTCTTGGGAGTTTGTCCTGCACACTTCCCAACTCGCCCGAAGTCTCAGACGTTCCTGCAGGGATTTTTCGGTCGCTACTGATGTTCATGCCACACACAGTCGAATGTGTCTAACACCTCAAATGCAACCGAACGCGCCCACTGGGATGTTTCGGTCACCACCGAAAGTTCATCTTGCGCACTGTCAAGTGCAAGTGAAGCCTCTGCCGCATTAGTGGGGATATTCCGGTCGGCCCCAAAAGTACATCCCATGCACTGCCAAACACGCCCGATGCCACTACCATGCCCGCGAGGATGTTTTGGTCGCTCCTAGAAGTTTCTTCTGCACACTGCCCAACACACTTGAAGCCCCTTCCGTGCCCACAGGGATGTTCAGGTCACTCCTGAAACATTGTCCAATGCACTGTTAAACGTGCCCTACACCTCTGCCTCACCCGTGGGAATGTTTTGGTCACTTCCAAAAGTTTGTCCCGCACACTGCTGAACTGTTGAGACCGTAGGAGGCAAAGGGAGCGTGACCAAATGCACGCAAGGTGCCAGGCAGCAAGAGAGGCAGAAACAGCCAGAATGTGCGTGCAACAAGCCTGCACACAGCAAGCAGTGAAGCACGGCCAGGTTCTGACTCAGTCTAATATTGCAGAAATTCAAGCCAAGAAGAAGACCAGCATTGACAGGACACACATGAAGTAATCTGAGCAGGAGAAGGAGAGTGACAGTATTAAGAACTCCAGCAAGAGGACCACACCAATGTGAAGTCTTGGAGAGGAGGGACACGCCACAACAGAATTTCTAATCCAGGAAGGAAACGGCAAGAAGAAGTTCAGCAGCTGTAGGAGAGAAGATAAGATAAGGACAGAAAGGCTTCGTCAAAATAGGAATTCTAGTCTTAGTAGGAATTCAAGAAAGACCAAGAATCCTAGTAAGATTAGGAAACAGTGGGATAAGGTCTATCTTGGTAATGTTTTAGACAAATTAGAAAAGCTTGTTGACTTAGGAAAACATATCCTAAGTGGAAAAGGAACCTAAGTACTAGTTGAATTAGGATAAGGTTGTCTTAGGACTATAAATACAGCCCATTATTTGTGAGGAGGACATATGCTCCGAATTTTGTATATTTCTCATTCATTAATCAAGAATCAAAGGTTAGCATTCTTGCTTCCATTCTTGTTTATATTTCAGTTATCTTTTAAGAGTTGTCTTGAGATAACTTGGGCTTAAGACAAGATGAAGAGTTGTCTTCCTTGCTTAAGAGCTAAGATTGAAGTCAAGAGTTGTCTTCTTCAACCAAAGCAAGTTGTGATAGTTTTAAGAGTTGTCTTGCCTATCCAACATATCCTTATATATATTAGTTAACCCAAAGGACAGCTTAGGGGACATAAATATAAGAAAAGAACTCAAGAATCAAATGGGACAGCAAGTTAGGAAGGATTTTAGTAGGCGTGCTGACCCCTAAGGTGTATAAAAGTTGGAGAAAAAAATCAAGACCCCAACATGAACGCACCTAAATGCCTCTGGCCTGCCTGTGGAATGTTCTGCTCACTCCTGGAAGTTCATCACGAGCACTGCCAAACATGTCCGATGTCTCTGCCGAGCCCACAGTGACGTTTCAGTGGCTCCCAAAAGATCATCCTGTGCACTGCCGAACACATCCGATGCCTCTGCTGTACCCGCCGGGATGTTCCGATTGCTCCCAGAAGTTTGTCGCACCCATTGCTCAATGCACCCGAAGCCTCTGCCGCACTCGCAGGGATGTTTCAGTCAGTCCCGAAAGTTTGTCCCTCGCACTGCCAAATGCGCCGTATGCCGCTGCCACACTCGCTGGGTTATTCCAATGGCTCCCTGATGTTCGTCCTAAACACTACCGAATGCACCCGATGACTCCACCACACCTGTGGGGATGTTCTGGTCGCTCTCAGAAGTTTGTCCTATATACTGTTCAACGCGCCCAAAGCTTCTGCTGCACCCATAGGATGTTCCAGTCGCTCTCGGAAGTTCATCCCATGCACTGCTGAACTTGTCCGATGCCGTTGACATGCCTGCAGGGATGATCCTATCACAGCCGGAAGTTTATCCCATGCACTACCTAACGCACTGGAAGCTCCTCCCTTGCTCGGGCAATGTTTTGGTAGCTCCCAGAAGTTTGTCCAGTACACTGCTGAATGAGCCCAGCGCTGCTGCCATGCTTGCAGGTATTTTCTGGTTGCTCGCTGAAGTTCATCTTGTGCACTTTCCAACAGACCAAAGCCTCTACTATGCCCGCTGGGATGTTCCAGCTGCTCCTGGAAGTTCGATCATGGGCACCACTGAATGTCTCTACAGCTGGTACCACACCTGCAAGGATGTTCCAGCAACTCCCATACGTTCATCCCTGCACACTACCAAATGTGCCCGATGGCTCTGCTGCTCCCATGGGGATGTTCTGATCATGGAAGTTCATCCGATGCACTGCTGAGCAAGCCCATGGGGATGCTGACAGGGTTCATCCAGCACTGCTGAGCAGCCCGCACCGCTGCACGCCTACGGTGATGTTTCGGTTGCTCTGGAAGTTCGTCTTGTGCACTGCTGAATGCACCCAATGCCTCTACAGCACTGGCAGGGATGTTCTGGTCACTACCGGAAGTTTGTCCTTCACATTGTCTGAATCATCCGATGCCTCTGCAGCACCCGTGGGGATGTTCTGGTCACTCCCGGATGCGCACTGCCAAACCTGCATGACACCTCTGCTGAGCCTGCTGGGATTTTCCGGTCACTCTCGGAAGCTCATCCTGCGCACGACCAAATGTGCCTGATACTTCTGCCGCACCTGCAGGGATATTCCGATCCCTCCTGGAAGTTCGTCTTGTGCACTACTGAACCCGCCCGACATATCTGCTGTGCCTTCAATGTTGTTTTGGTTGCTTCCCAAAGTTCATCCCATGCACCGCCAAACACGCCCAATGCCTCTCCCGCACCTGTGATGATGTTCTGGTTGCTTCCGAAATTTTGCTTCCCAAAGTTCATCCCATGCACCGCCGAACACGCCCAATGCCTCTCCCGCACCTGTGATGATGTTCTGGTTTCTTCCGAAAGTTTGTCCCGCATACTGCCCAACATGCCCAAAGCATCAGATGCGCCCACAGGGATGTTCTCGTCGCTCTCGGAAGTTCATCCCATGCACTGCTGAATGCGCCTGACGCTTCTTCCGTGCCCACTGAGAGGTTCCAGCTGCTCATGGAAGTTCGTCCCATGCACTGCCCAATGCAGCTGATGCCATGGCCGCACCTGTGGGGATGTTCTGGTCACTCCTAGAAGTTCATCCTGCGCACTACCGAATGCACCCGAAGTTTCTGCTGTGCCTGGAGTGATGTTCTGGTCGGTCCTAAAATTTGTCCTTCACACTGCCAAACGTGCCTGAAGCCACTGCCATGCCTGTGGGAATGTTTCGATTGCTCCTGGAAGTTCATCCCGAGCACTGTCTGAATGCGTCTGATGCCTCCACCGAGCCCTCTGTGATTTTCTGGTTGCTCTCGGAATTTTGTTTTGCACACTGCCAAACATCCCTGATGCCTTTGCCGTGCCCATGGGGTTGTTTCTGGTTTCTCCCAGAACTTCGTCACTTGCACTGCCCCACATGCCCGAAGCCTCTTCCAAGCCCGCAGGCATGCCTGGTTGCTCCAGAAAGTTCATCCCATGCACTGCTGAACGTCTTCAATGCCGCGCCTGCGGGAAGTTCTAGTCGCACTGCAAAGTTCATCCAGCACGCTGCCAAACATGTCTGATGACTCTGCCGTGCCTATGGGGATGTTCCAGTTGCTCCCTGAAGTTCATCTCGAGCACTGCCGAACATATCTAATGCCTCTGCCAAGCTGACGGGGATATTTTGGTCACTACCAGAAGTTTGTTATGTGCACTGCCGAACGCACCTGACGCCTCTGCCATGCATGCAGGGATGTTCCGGTCACTCCCCAACATTCATCCTGCACACTGCCGACTGTGAACGACACCTATGCCACATTCACGGGGATGTCCGGTCGCTACCCAAAGTTTGTCCTGTGCACTGCTGAATGAGCTAGATACCTCTGCTAGGCCTGAAGGGATGTTCTAGTTGGTCCCAAAAGTTCATCAAGTGCCCTGCCAAACTTGGCCACTAGCCTCTGCCATGCCTATGGGATGTTCCAGTCACTCCTGGAAGCTCATCCTGACCACTTCAAACCATATGACACCTCTGCCAAGCCTGCAAGGATTTTCCAGTGTTTCCTGGAAGTTTGTCCCACGCACTGCTGTAAGTGTCTGACGCCATTGCCAAGCCCGTGGGGATTTTCTGGTGTTTCCCGAGAAGTTCATCCCATGCACTGCTCGAATGCGTCCGACTCCTCTGCCAGGATTGCTGGGATGTTCCGGTCTCTCCCAGAAGTTTCGTCCCATGCACTGCTGAATGCGTCTGATGCTGCCACCATGCCTGCAGGGATGTTTGGGTTGCTCCAGGAAGTTTGTCCTGCACACTACCCAATGTATCCAAAGCCTCTGCCGCACCTGCGAGGATGTTCCAGTCGCTCCCAGATGTTCATCCCAAGCACTGACAAACATGGCCGACGTTGCTGCATCCCTTGCAGGAATGTTACAGTTGCTCCTGGAAGTTTGTCCCATGCACTGCTGAATGTGTCTGATGCTTCTGCAGCACCCGAGGGGATGTTCTGGTTGCTCCCTGAAGTTCATCCCATGCACTGTTAAACATGCCCAAAGCCTCTACCACGCCTGTGGGGATGTTCCGGTAACTCCCCGAAGTTCGTCCTATGCACTGCCAAACATGCCAGATGCCTCCGCCGCGGCTGTAGGGATGTTTTGGTTGCTTCCAGAAGTTTGTCACATGCACTGCAGAACATGTATGATGCTGCTGCCGTGCCTGTGGGAATGTTCTGGTTGCTTCTACAAGTTCATCCTGCACACACCTACAAGGATGTTCTGGTCAATCTCAGAAGTTCATTCCAAGCACTGCCAATGCGTACTATGCCTCTGCCAAGCCTGCAGTGATTTTCTGGTGTTTCTTGGAAGTTCATCTCATGCATTGCTGTGCATGTCTGATGCCTCTACAGAGCCCGCGGCGATTTTCCAGTGTTTCCCGTAAGCTCATCCCATTCACTGCTGAATGCATCCAATGCCTCTGCCCAGATCACTGGAATGTTCTGGTCCCTCCCGGAAGTTCATCCCATGTACTGTCGAACACGTCTGATGGTGTCGCCGTACCTGCAGGGATGTTTGGGTTGCTTCGGGAACTTCGACCCGTGCACTACCCAATGCACCCAAAGCCTCTGCTGCACCCATGGGAATTTTCCGGTTGCTCCAGGAAGTTTGTCCTGCATACTGCTAAACGTGTCCGATGCCGCTGCCACGCCCCCGGGGATGTTTTGATTGCTACCCGAAGTTTGTCCTGCACTTCGCAGAATGTGTTAGGTGCCTCTCACGAGACTGTGAGGATGTTCTGGTTGCTCTCAAAAGTTCATCATGCACACTGTCGAATGTGTTCGGCAGCGCCACTGTGCCCGAGGGAATGTTCTGGTCACTCCCAAAAGTTCTTTCTGGACACTGTCAAACTTGCCCCATGCCTTTGCTGTGCCAACGGGGATGGTCCGGTTGTTCTGAAAGTTCATCCCGAGCACTGCCAAATGCTTACAATGCCTCTACTAAGTCTGCAGGGATTTTCTAGTGTTTCCTAGAAGTTAGTCCCCTGCACTGCTGTATGCGTCCGATGCTTCTGCCGAGCCTGCAGGGGCTTTTCAGTGTTTCCCAGAAGTTCATCCCACGCACTGCCGAACACATCCAATGCCTCTGCTAGCATCAGTGGGAAGTTCTGTTCGCTCTGGGAAGTTCATCCCGTGCACTGCTGAATGCGTCCAATGCCGCTGCTGCCCCGCGGAAATGTATGGATTGCTCCAGGAAGTTTGTCCTTTGCACTACCCAATGGACCCAAAACCTCTGCTGTGCCTGCGGGGATGTTCTAGTCACTCTTGGATGTTTGTTCCGAGCACTGCCAAACGTGCCTGAAGGAATGTTCTGGTCACTCTCAGAAGTTGGTCCCGTGCACTGCCGAATGCACCCCATGCCTCTGCTGCACCCGAGGGCATGTTCCGATCACTCCCTGAAGTTCATACCATGCACTGTTGAACATGCCCGAAGCCTCTGCCGCACCCGCTGGGATGTTCTAGTCACTCCCGGAAGTTCATCCTGCGTACTGCCAAACATGTCCAACGCTGCTGCCATGACCGTGGAGATGTTCCAGCTGCTCCCCAAAGTTCATACCGTGCACTGTTGAATGCACCAGATGCCTCCGCCGTGGCTGCAGGGATGTTCTAGTTGCTCCCAAAAGTTTGTCGCGCGCACTGCCGAATGTGTATGACATTGCTACCATGCCCTCGGGAATTTTTCGGTCACTTCCAGAAGTTCTTCTTGCACACTGCCAATCTTGCCCAATGCCTTTGCCACACCTACGGGGATGTTCTGGTCGCTCCCAAAAGTTCATCCCGAGCACTGCTGAACATGTACCATGCCTCTGCTGAGCCAGCGTTGATTTTCCAGTCTTTCCCAAAAGTTCGTCCTGTGCACTGCCATATGCATCCGACGCCTCTGCTCAGCCTGCAGTGATTTTCCAGTGTTTCCTAGAAGTTCAACCTGTACACTACTAAACACATTCGATGCCTCTGCTAGGATCACTAGGATGTTCTGGTCACTCCCAAAAGCTCATCTCGACCATTGTAGAATGTGTACTACGCCTCTCCGAGCCTGCAGGGATTTTTTGGTCTTTCCCAGACGTTCCTCCCACACACTCCTGTACGCATCTGATGCCTCAGCCAAGCCCACAGGATTTTTCAGTGTTTTCTGGAAGTTCATCCAGCACAATGGCAAACTGTGGGGCCCCAATTATTTTCACAACTTTTCTGCAACTTAGGGATTAGCACGACTTCTAAAGCCTCTCATAACTTGCTGTCCCATTTGATCCTTGAGTTCTTTTCTTTGATTCTTGTCCCCTAAGCTGTCCTTCAGGATTAGCTAATGATAAAAGAATATGTTAGATAGGCAAGACAACTCTTAAACCTATCTCAACTTGCCTTGGTTGAAGAAGACAACTCATCAACTGAAGCTCTAAAGCAAGGAAGAAAACTCTTCACCTTGTCTTAAGCCTAAGCTATCTCAAGACTACTCTTAAAAGATGACCAAAATATAAACAAGAATATTAGCAAGAATGCTAAGCTTGATTCTTGATTAATGAATAAAAACATACAAATAATGTGTTTTTTCCTAATTTAACTAGTACTTAAGTTCCTTATCCACTTAGGATAGGTTTTCCTAAGTCAATAGGGTTTCCTAAGACAGCTAGAACCTTATCAAGATTGACCTTATCCGAAGGTATCCAAATCCTAGTAGGATTCTTGGTCTTTCTTGATTATCTACCTAGACTAGAATTCCTACCTATCTTGTATTCTACAATGGCATGACTTCCTCTTGGCTTATCCTTCTAGGACTAGGACTCTCAATGCAAATCCTTCTGCCCTTAGAATTCTACTTGGCCGTGAGTATCCCATTGCTACTGGAATTCATCATGTGTGTCCTGCTGCTGCTGGAACTCTTGTTGACGTCCTACTGTTGTTGGAACTCTTCTTGACATGGACATCCTTCCTTAGCTAGAATTCCTCCATGCATGTCTTGTTGTGGCTGGAATTCTTCTTGGCTTGGATGTCTTGCTATTGTTGGAAATCTCCTCGACTTAAACGTCTCACTACTATTGGAGTTCTTCTTGATGCGAATATCCTTCTTCTGCTGGAACTCCTGCTAGTGTGAATCTAGGATTAAGTCAAATACTGGCCAGGCCTCACTGCTGGGCTGCATACTTGCTGTTGCCATGCTTGTTGTGCACATTTTTCTGGCCCATGCTCTCCTTTGCCACCCCATTTTCTGCCCATTATCTTTCCTGCTTACTTAGGTTCTCAACAATCCTCCTTTCTTGAAGATTCACCTTGTCCTCAAGCTGAATGCTAGAAAACTGCCTGATGTCATTATAGTCTTTCCAAATTTGTATGGGTAATGGCAAAGGTTGTAGCAATCCTTGGTCTTGCCATCTTCTAGTTTTATCCATGGGCAAATGTCACAATTGCTATCTTTCTTCTTGACTTCTGCCTTGAATCCTTCCGACCAAAAGAATATCTTGATCTTCTCAGTGAGCTCATGGCCTTGGGGATCAATCTCTATTGCCTCTTTGATTTCTGTCCACACATTCCAATCCACTCCACTAATGGCAGTGAGGCATGCGTCATTAGGCTCACATGCTGTCCACAATGCTTGACCTCCATTGCTTCTGGACAATGCGTCTGCCACCTTGTTTTCCTTGCCCGGTTTGTAGATTATTTCATACTCGTATCCCATCAACTTGACAAGGAACTTTTGCTGCTTCGATGTGGTAATTTTCTGCTCCATGATCTCAGGGTTGTAATGATCAGGAATTTCCTCCCAAGAAGGTAAGGTCACCATACCTTGACTGCATGGATGATGGCCAACATCTCCTTGGCGTATACTAAACCATTCCTTCTTCATGGGCCCTAAGACTCTGAACATGTATGCAATAGGTCTTCTGGCTTGACTCAGGATAACACCTAATCCAACTTGACATACATCGGTATAAAGGTCAAAGGTTTGGTTGAAGTTGGACAGTGCTAACACCAGGGTCTCAGACACAGCTTGCTTTAACAACTTGAATGCATCTTCACTCTTCTTTTTCCATAGGAATCTGTCCTTCTTTAGCAAATCCGTCAATGGTTTTGCTATTGCCCTGTATTTGCGAACAAATCAGCGGTAGTAGCCAGTCAAGCCTAGAAATCCTTTAAGTTCTGTCACATTCTTAGGAGTTAGTCATGTTTGCATAGCTCCTTTCTTTCGTTGGTCTACCTTCACTCCATCTCCGAGATATGATGTGACTGAGGTGTTCAAGTTTCTCTTGCATGAACGTGCACTTGGATAGCTTGATAATGAAGCGATTTCTTCTTAACACCTCTAACACTTTTGCTAAGTCTTCTATATGATCATCATGGTTCCTGGAATAGACCAAAACGTCATCAAAGAAAACTAATATAAACCTGCACAAATAAGGTTTGAAGATGTCGTTCATGGCTGCTTGAAAGGTGGATGGTGCATTGAATAGTTCAGAAGGCATGACTAGGTGCTCGTAGTGTCCACTATGAGTACGAAATGTTGTCTTCTGCACATCCTCTTCTTTCATGCATATTTGATGATATCCATCCTTCAGATCCAGCTTGGTAAACAACCTTGCTCCATTTAACTCATCCAACATATCATCGATTGTTGGGATTGGGAATCGATCCTTGATAATCGCTTGGTTGAGTGCCTAGTAATCAGATGCAAAACTTCCAAGTTCCATCTTTCTTTCTAACAAGTAGAAGGGGAGAAGAAAAAGGGGAGTGCTAGGTTGGATAATACCTTGTTGTAGCATCTCTTCCACTTGTCTTTCGATCTTGTTCTTTTGGAAGTGTTCATACTGGTAAGGTGCTACATTAATCGCCTTGGTCTCATCGACTAATGGGATGGCATGGTCGTAATGTCTTGAGGGTGGTAGCCGTTGTGGCTCTCCTAAGACATCTCTGAACTGCTCCAGTAGGTTCCTTACTGCCGATGGTATGTCTTCGTGCGTGTTCTGCCCTTCATGATGTTCGACTGTGTTTTTCCTCCTTTGTGGCCCAAAGAACCACAAAAATTGTGCCCAAAGAACCACAAAATATTGTGTCCTTTTTCTGTATAGTTGTTCAAGGGTACTTACCTCACAATGATGCACTGCATTACTGGTGGATGCATTCCATGTGCAGTCCTTTCCTTTCCATTGGAAGTGCATGGCCATGGATTCATAGTCAAACATTATCTTGCCTATGGTTTTAAGCCAAGCATTGCCTAAAACCACATCAAAATCTGCCAAGGCTAACACATGCAGTTCTGCCTCTATCTTGACTCCTTGAATCTGCATTGCTATTGCCTTGATAACTTGTGTGTACTTGAGCTTCTGTCCACTTCATACTCTTACCTCAAAGGGTGCAATCCTTTTTAGACATAATTGGAGTGTTTTGACCAGTTTGTGTTGATGAAGTTATGGGTGGCTCCACTATCAATCAACACCAAAACATTCTTGTTGTTTATGGTTGCAAACAACCTCATTGTAGTAGGCTTGGTGGTTGCCCCTACTGCATGCAAGTTGATTTCGCCTTCTTCTGCATGATCCAGGGAGTGTACTGCCTCAGCTTCCTCCTTGCTATCCATGCGACTTTGGGCATTTGTCTGGCAATGGGGATTTGCTGTCCAGAACACCTGACCTGTTGCATAGAATGTCTGGATCTTCAGTGTTCAAGCTGCAACCCAAATAATACTCATTCTGTCCAGGGAATTGAGGGCTCTAAAACAGGTGCAGATGATGGCGTTTGATCAATATTTGTGCCTTGCAAAACTTGCTGCATGCTATGCATATTTTTTGCTGCAGTTTGAACAATGAATGTTCTAAAGGTCTGATCTCTTGCAACTTGTGAAGCTGTCCGTGAAAGATCTGCAAGTCATTCAATCTGGACAAAATTATGATTAGGAACTTTGTCTTCTAATCTAGGTTTAGCCAACAAGGCAGATTGGTCCTGCACAGTCCTTGTTGAGTATTTTTCTGGTGGATAATTTATAAAAGCATTAACTTGTAATCCATACAAAAATCCATCTGATTCTGCATCCACTTGAATTTGCTGTTCTTCCATTCTTGGTAGTGCTAAAGAAGATGTAGAAGTAGTAGCATAAACTTGAATAGATGAATTAGGATGTTTGGCAGATGCATTGTTAGACTCTTCACAAGGCATCTGCATCTTTATCTTGGCATTTGGACACACCAAGTCCTTAGTGTTGCCAACACTTGGATGTGTATACATATCTTCTGTGTGCAGTTGTTTTCCTCTGCTGTCATCAACTAAAATTGCTGGTGATGAAATGTCTTCACTTGATCTCCAGATTGTCATCTCAGGAGGCGGAGATGAGTATTCTAGGTTTTGAATTGGTGCAACACTATTAGAATTTGAAGAAGGAAAGACTTAATTCCCATCAACCTTGGAGCAAATATTGGTGATGTTGGAGGGGCCGAATCTGTTTACCAATTCTTGTGTGAACCTTTGTCTAGCCAATCCTTCTACCTTCTTGGCCATAGGTGGCCTTAAGCTGACACCACCATTGGTTGGCTATACCAACATAAGTGATAGGATGCAAAATCAACCCTTTCACCCGCTCTCTACACCTTGTTTTTCAAAGTAGAATTCAGCTTTGGAGATCCATTCGATTAGATCTCCTTTCTCAAAGGTAGGGAATTCAATTTTTACCTTTGGCTGGTGTAGTGGCTTGGGCTGTCATGGTGCTGCCATTCCTCTCTCCTATTTGTGCTCCAATGTTCTGCCTCATGACGACTCTGCATTCTCCTTGGCTTCCATACCACTGGCCTTCAATCCAAGACCAAATCGTCACTGTACTCATCATAGGGGTCATGGGGCTGGTGCAAATTCGGTGGCACCTCCCTTTTGCTCCCTAGACTCATGCGCACTCTCCCCCTTTCTTGAGAGGGAAGCTGCTCATGGTCAGATTCATCCTCATGAACCTGGTGTTGCATGATTTCTATTTGAAGCCTCCTAGACATTTCTCCTAGGGTGGAACTTAAGATAGACATATTCACCTACCTTAAATTCCACTTTCCTTCCTCCCTTTATCTCGTTTGTCTCTTCATTTCGGTCCCTTGCTTTCTCAAGCTCATGCTTGAGTTTCTTCAAGACCTCTTCTCTTGATTGAAGTGTGACATCCACTTCATGTATGCTGCTGTTCCCCATGGTATAACTTGGCATTCCTGGGGGTATTCTTCCATATACTGCTTGATATGGTGACATCTTGATTGCCACATGATAGGTAGTATTATACCACAGTTCTGCCCATGGTATGTACTCCTCCCAATTGTTTTGATGATCATGGCAAAAGCATCTTAAATACTGCTCTAGAGTTTGATTGGTTACCTCACTTTGTCCATCTGTTTGTGGATGAAAGGCGGATGAGGCGACCAAGTTGCTGCCGAGCTGTGTGAAGAGCTCCTTCCAGAATTTGCTCATAAAGACAGTGTCTCTATCAGACAGCATTGTCCGTGGTATGCCATGAAGTCTTACCATGTTCTTAATGAACTCTTGGGCTACTTCCTTTTGCCGTGTAGGGCTGCTTGAGTGGCACAAAGTGTGCACTCTTGCTGAGTCTGTCCACTATGGTTAATATCACCATATAACCCTTGCTGTTGGGCATTCCGTGATGAAGTCCATTGTCAAATCTTCCCAAACCTGTCCTGGTACTGGCAAAGGCTGTAATAACCCCTTTGTCTTGTCGCCTTCTGGTTTGGTGCACTGACACACATCATATTCTCAGACTAGCTTTTTGATCTCAACTTTAAGTCCTTCCCACCAAAAGAATAACTTAATCTGCATGTAAGTACAGAACCATCCCTAAATGTCCCTCCCTTCCCATGAGTTATGGAAGTGATTCAAGATCTTTCCTCTTAGTCTCGGTATGTTTGGTACATATACTTGCTATTTGTGCCAAATATATCATTTTTAAGGGTGAATTTACTAACCTTAGGGTCGAAATTCTTGATCTTCTCTGTGAGTTCTTGGCTTTGAGGATCAATCTCTATTGCCTCCTTAATTTTTGTCCATACATTCCACTCCGCTCCATTGATGGCAGTGAGGCATGCATCATTGGGCTCACATGCTGTCCACAAGCTTGACCTCCATTGCTTCTAGACAATGCAGTCTGCCACTTTATTTTCCTTGCCAGGCTTGTAGATTATTTCATACTCGTAACCCAGCAACTGGACAAGGAACTTTTGCTGCTCTGGGGTGGTAATTTTCTGCTCCATGAGGCTTCTCAAGGGTTGTTGATCTATAATGATCAGGAATTTCCTCCCAAGAAGGTAAGGTCGCCATACCTTGACTGCATGGATGATGGCTAACATCTCCTTGGCGTATACTGACCATTCCTTCTTCATGGGCCCTTAAGACTCTGCTCATGTATGCAATAGGTCTTCCGGCTTGACTAGGACAGCACCTATGCCATCTTGACATGCGTCAGTGTGAAGCTCGAAGGTTTGGTTGAAGTTGGGCAGTGCTAACACTGGGGTCTCACACATAGCTTGCTTCAACAACTTGAATGCATCTTCACTCTTCTCTGTCCATAGGAATCCATCCTTCTTTAGCAAATCCATTAGTGGTTTTGCTATGGCACCGTATTTGCAAACAAATCGCAATAATAGCCTATCAAAACCTAGAAATCCTCTAAGTTCTGTGACATTCTTTGGAGTTGGCCATGTTTGCATGGCTCCTATTTTTTGTTGGTCTACCTTTCACTCCATCTTCGGATATGATGTGACCAAGGTACTCAAGCTCCTCTTGCATGAATGTGCACTTGGATGGCTTGATGATGAAACAATTTCTTCTTAACACTTCTAGCACTTTTGCTAAGTGTTCTATGTGATCATTGTGGTTCCTGGAATAGACCAAAATGTCATCAAAGAAAACTAAAACAAACCTGCGCAAATAAGGTTTGAAGATGTTGTTCATGGCTGCTTGAAAGGTGGAGGGTGCATTGCATAGTCTGAAGGGCATGACTAGGTACTCGTAGTGTCCACTATGAGTCTGAAATGCTGTCTTCTGCATGTCCTCTTCTTTCATGCGTACTTGATGATATCCAGCCTTGAGATCCAGCTTGGTGAACAGCTTTGCTCCATGTAACTCATCCAGCATATCATCAATTGTTGGGATTGGAAAACAATCCTTGACAGTTGCTTGGTTGAGTGCCCGATAATCGGTGCAAAACCTCCAAGTTCCGTCTTTCTTTCTAACAAGTAGAATGGGAGAAGAAAAGGGTGAGGTGCTAGGTCGGATAATACCTTGCTGTAGCATCTCTTCCACTTGTCTTTCGATCTCGTTCTTTTGGAAGTGTGCATACCGGTAAGGTGCTACATTAATCGCCTTGGTTTCGTCGATTAATGGGATGGCATGGTCGTAATGTCTTAAGGGTGGTAGTCCTTGTGGCTCTCCTAAGACATCTCTGAATTGCTCCAAAAGATCCCTTACTCCTATTGGTATGTCTTCGTGTGTAGGATGTTCGAGCTGTGTTTTCCTCTTTTGTGGCCAATAGAATTGTAAAACATTGTGTACTCTCACAATGATGCGCTGCATTAGTGGTGGATGCCTTCCATGTGCAGTCTTTTCCCTTCCATTGGAAGTGCATGGCCATGGATTCGTAGTCGAACATTATCTTGCCTATGGTTTTAGGCCAAGCGTTGCCTAAAACCACATCAAGGCCTGCCAAGGCTAACACATGCAGTTTTGCCTCTATCTTGACTCCTTGAATCTGCATAGCTATTGCCTTGATAACTTGCGCACACTTGAGCTTCTGTCCGCTTGCCACTCTTACCTCAAAGGGTGCAATCCTTTTCGACATAGCTGGAGTGTTTTGACCAGTTTTGTGTTGATGAAGTTATGGGTGGCTCCACTATCAATCAACACCAAAACATTCTTTTGTTTATGGTTGCGAACAGCCTCATTGCAGTAGGCTTGGTGGTTGCCCCTACTGCAAGCAAGTTGATTTCACCTTCTTTCGCATGATCTGGGGAGTGTACTGCCTCAGCTTCCTCCTCACTATCCATGCAACTTTGGGCATTTGTGCTGGCAATGGGGTTGCTGTCTAGAACACCTGACCTGTTGCATGGAATGTTTGGATCTTCAGTGTTCAAGCTGCAACCCAAATAATCCTCATTCTGTCTAGGGAATTGAGGGTCTAAAACAGGTGCAGATGATGGCATTTGATCAATACTTGTGCCTTGCAAAACTTGCTGCATGCTATGCATATTTTCCGCTGCAGTTTGAACAATGAATGGTGTAAAGGTCTATTCTCTTGCAGCTTGTGATGTTGTCCATGAAAGATCAGCAAGTCCTTCAATCTGGACAGGAATATGATTAGAAACTTTGTCTTCTGTTCCAGGTTTAGCCAACAAGGCAGATTGTGCCTGTTCTGGTGGATAATTTGTAGAAGCATGCGCTTGTAATTCATATGAAAATCCATATGATTCTGCATTCACTTTAATTTGTTGTTCTTCCACACTTGGTAGTGCTAAAGAAGATGTAGAAGAAGTAGCATAAACCTGAATAGATGAATCAGGACGTTTGGCAGATGCATTGTTCGACTCTTCACAAGACATCTGCATCTTTATCTTGGCATTTAGACACACCAAGTCCTGTCTTGGAGCACTTGTGTCCTTAGTGTGGCCTTCACTTGGATGTGCATACGCATCTTCTGTGCACAATTCTTTTCCTCTACTGTCATCAACTGGAATTGTTGGTGATGAAACGTCTTCACTTGTTCTCCAGATTGGCATCTCAGGAGGCGGAGACGAGAATTCTAAGTTCTGAACTGGTGCAGCACTCTTAGAATTTGATGAAGGAAAGACTTGATTCCCATCAAACTCAGAGCAAATATTGGTGATGCTGGAGGAGCCAAATCTGTCCATCAATTCTTGTGTGAACCTTGTCCAGCCAATCCTTCTACCTTCTTTGGCCATAGGTAGCCTTAAGCTGATGCCACCATTGGTTGGCTCTCCCGCATAGGTGACAGGATGCAAAATCAACCCTTTCACCCCTCTCAACACCTTGTTTCTCAAAATAGAATTCAGCCTTGGAGATCCATTCGGTTGGATCCCCTTTCTCAAAGGTTGGGAATTTGATTTTTACCTTAGGCCTTGTGTAGTGGCTTGGGCTGTCATAGTGTTGCCATTCCTCTCTCCTATTTGTCCGCCAATGTTCTGCCTCATGACAACTCTGCATTCTCCTTGGCTGCCACGCTGCTGGCCTTCGATCCAAGACCTCATCGTCGCTGTATTCATCATAGGGGTCATGGGGCTGGTGCAAATTCGGTGGCACCTCCCTTCTGCACCCTAGACTCATGTGCACTCTCCCCCTTTCTTGAGAGGGAAGCTGCTCATGGTGAAAATCTTCCTCCGAATGCAGCCTTCTAGGTTGCTGTGGCAGTATACTGCTCCTGGCTTTCTCAGTTTTGACTTGTTTTCCAGCCACTCGTGGTGTGTCTCTCTTCAATTGCTCAAGAGAATGGATGATAGAAGATAATTGATGTTTGATATCACTTACCTGGTCATTGAGTAAGCGTCGGTTCCTCTCTAAGGTCAGAATTCTTCCAAAGTCCTCCTTAGTTCGCTGTTGTAGTGAGGGTGAATGCTGCCTTGATGACATGGTGACCTTGCTGTCCTCTCAACTGGATGGTATTTCTGCTGCTGTCTCAACTAGAGCACTAATTTGTAGGGTGATTGTGCTTCCTCTCAACTGGTGGTTGTGCTGATCTCTCAACGAAAGCACCAATTTGTTGGGGTCCCAATTTTTTTCCCCAACTTTTCTACACCTTAGGGGTCAGCACGCCTACTGGAATCCTTCCTAACTTGCTGTCCGTTTGATTCTTGAGTTCTTTTCTTATTTTATATCCCCTAAGCTGTCCTTCGGGTTAACTAATATATATAAAGATATGTTGGATAGGCAAGACAACTCTTAAACCTATCACAACTTGCCTTGGTTGAAGAAGACAACTCTTAACTTCAACCTTAGCTCTTAAGCAAGGAAGACAACTCTTAACCTTAACTTAAGCCCAAGTTATCTCAAGACAACTCTTAAAAGATAACCGAAAATATAAACAAGAATGTGAGCAAGAATGCTTACCTTTGATTCTTGATTAATGAATGAGAAAATAACAAAATTCGTAGCTTATGAGCTCCTCACAAATAATGGGCTGTATTTATAGTCCTAAGACAGCCTTATCCTAATTTAACTAGTACTTAGGTTCCTTATCCACTTAGGATATGTTTTCCTAAGTCAACAAGCTTTTCTAAGTCAAATAAAACATTATCAAGATAGACCTTATCCAAATGTTTCCTAATTCTACTAGGATTCTTGGTCTTTCTTGAATTTCTACCTAGACTAAAATTCCTACCTTATCTTGTATTTTACAGCAACTGTACTTCCTCTTGCCTAATCCTTGTAGGACTAGGACTCTGAATGCATATCCTTCTGCCCTTAGAATTCTTCTTGTTGCAACTATCCTATTGCTACTGGAACTCATCATGAGTGTCCTACTGCTGATAGAACTCTTCTTGGCATGGATGTCCTGCTGCTGCTAGAGCTTTGCTTGGCATGGATGTCCTACTGCTGCTAGAACTCTGCTCGGCGTAAATGTCCTTCCTTAATTAGGATTAAGTAAAATACTGGTTGGGCCTCACTGCTGGGCTGCACACTTGCTGCTGCCATGCTTGTTGTGCACATTTTCTGGCCCATGCTGTCCTTTACTGCCTCATTTTCTGCCCATTGCCTTTCTTGCATACTTAGGTTCTCAACAGTTCAGCAGTGTGCGGGATGAACTTCCAGAAATGACTAGAAGATCCCCATGAGCACAGAAAAGTCTTTGAGTGGGTTTGTCTGTGTGCCAGATGAACTTCCAGGAGCTACTGGAACATCCCCTCAGGTGCGGCACAGGTTTTTGGACACATTCGGCACTGCACGGGAGGAACTTCCAGCAGCGACCAGAACATCCCCGCAGGTACTGCAGAGGCTTCGTGCGCATTGGGAAGTATGCAGGATGAACTTTAGGGAGCTACCAGAGCAACTTCCAGGAGCGACTGGAACATCACTATAGGCACGACAGAGGCTTCGGCAGTGCTCGGGATGAACTTCTGGGAGCAACTGGCACATCCCCATGGGCCTGGCAGAGGCGTAGGGTGCATTCAGTAGTGCACGGAATGAACTTTTGGGGGCGGCTAGAGCATCCCCCTATTTGTGGTACAGGCTTTCGGTGCATTAGGCAGTGTGTGGGACAAACATTGGGAGTGACTGAAACATCCTGCGGGTACAGCAGTGGCATTTGGCACATTTGGCAGTGCATGGGACAGACTTTTGGGATTGACCGGAAAATCCCCACAGGCTCAGCAGAGGAATCAGACGCATTTGGCAATTCTCGGGATGAAGTACCGGGAGCAACAAAAACATCCCCATGGGCAAGCAGTCTTCGGGTGTGTTCGGCAGTGCACATGACAAACTTCCAAGAGCAACTGGGACATCCCCGTGGGTGCAGTAGAGGCTTTGCAGTGTGCGGAATGAACTTTTGGGGAGAAAACGGAACATCCCCACTGGCACAGCAGTGTTTAAGTTGCGTTCATCCGTGCATGGGAAGAACTTTTGGGAGCAACAAAACATCCCCACTGGCATGGCAGCATCTTCAGGCACATTCAGCAGTGTGGTATGAACATCCGGGAGGGACCGAAAAATCCCCAATTTGTTGGGGACCCAATTTTTTTCCCCCAACTTTTCTACACCTTAGAGGTCAGCATAGCTACTAAAAACCTTCCTAACTTGCTGTCCCATTTAATTCTTGAGTTCTTTTCTTAGATTTACATGCCCTAAGCTGTCCTACGGGATTAACTAATGTATAAAAGATATGTTGGATAGGCAAGAAAACTCTTAAACCTATCACAACTTGCCTTGGTTGAAGAAGACAACTCTTAACTTCAACCTAAGCTCTTAAGCAAGGAAGACAACCCTTAACCTTGCCTGAAGCCCAAGTTATCTAAAGACTACTCTTAAAAGATAACCGAAATATAAACAAGAATAGAAGCAAGAATACTAACCTTGATTCTTGATTAATGAATGAGAAAAATACAAAATTCAGAGCATATATCCCTGCTCACAAATAATGAGCTGTATTTATAGTATTGGACTGCCTTATCCTAATTCAAGTAGTACTTAGGTCCCTTATCCACTTAGGATATGTTTTCCTAAGTTAACAAGGTTTTCTAGGTAAACTAAAACATTATCAAGATAGACCTTTATCCCAATGTTTCTTAATCCTACTAGGATTCTTGGTCTTTCTTGAATTCCTACTTAGACTAGAATTCCTACTTTGACTAAATCTTTCTGTCCTTATCTTATCTTCTCTCCTACAGCTACTGACCTTCATCTTGCTGTTTCCTTCTAGGATTAGGACTTCCATATGGTGTGTCCTTCCATTCCAAGATTCCTCCTTGATGTGAACATCTTGCTGAAGTCAAACCTGCCATGACGTCCCTGCTGCTGCTGGAGTTCTTCATGCCGTCAATCTCCTTCTCCTGCTCGGATTGCTTCATGTGTGTCCTGCCAATGCTTGTGTCTTCTTGGCTTGGTTTCTGCAGTTAGTTAGGACTGAGTCAGAACCTGGCCATGCTTCACTGCTTGCTGCGTGCAGCTTGTGTGTGCACATTCTTGCCTATTTCTGCCTCTCTTGCTGCCTGGCGCCTTGCACGCATTCGCTCATGCTCCCTTTGCCTCCTAAGGTCCTCAACAATGTAGCAGTCTGCGGGGCGAACTTCATGAAGCAACCGGAATATACCTGCAGGCATGGTAGAGGCTTCGGGCTCATTGTGCAGTGTGCAGGATTAACTTCCAGGAGCAACCAGAACACCCCTGCAGGCTTGCCAGAAGCGTCGGACACTTTTGGCAGTGCACGGAATGAACTTTCGGGAGTGTCTGGAACATCCCTATGGGTGCATCTAAGGCTTCGGGTGCATTAGGCAGTGCTCAGGATGAACTTCTGGGAGCGTCCAGAACATCCCAGCGGGTGCCATAGAGGAATCGAGCGTGTTCAACAGTGCACAGGACCAACTTCCGGGAGTGACTGGAACATCCCCGCAGGCATGGCTGATGCGTTGGGAGTATTGGGCAGTGCACAAGATGAACTTCTATGAGGGACAAGAACATTCCTGCGGGCCTGGCAGCAGCATTGAACACTTTTGGCAGTGCACAGGATGAACTTTCGGAGTGACTAGAACATCTCCGCAGGTGTGGCAGAGGCATCAGGCATGTTCGGGTAGTGTGCAGGAGAACTTCTGAGTGTGAGTAGAACATCCCGCGGGCATGGAAGATGCATTGGGCCCATTGGGAAGTGCACTGGATGAACTTCCAAGAGTGACCAGAACATCATGCAGCTGTGGGAGAGGTGATGGGCATGTTTGGCATTGCGTGGGACAAACTTCCTAGAGCGACTGGGAAATCCCTGCGGGCTCAGCAAAGGCTTCGAGTGCGTTGGGCAGTGTACAGGCCAAACTTCTAGGTGTGACCGGAACATCCATGCAGGCATGGTAGCAACCTTGGACACATTCAGCAATGTTCAGGACAAACTTCAGAGAGCAACCAAAACATCCCCGTATACGCGAGAGAGGCTTCGGTTGCATTGGGCTTTGCAGGGAGTGACCGGAACATACCCTTGGCATAGGCATTGGGTGCATTCAGTTTTGTTTGGGAGGAGCTTCCCGGAGCAACCAGAACACCCTCGAGGTGCAGCATAGGCATCGGGCATATTTAGCAGTGAGCAAGACGAACTTTCGGGAGTGGCCAGAACACTCCTGCAGGCATGCCAGATGCATCGGGTGCGTTGGGCAGTGCACGGAATGAACTTCTGGGAGTGACCAGAACAATCCTGCAGGAGCAGCAGTAGCATTGGAAATGTTTGGCAGTGCGCAGGGCGAACTTCCAGGAGAGACTGGAACATCCCCTCGGGCATGGCAGAAGCTTCGGGCATGTCGAGCAGTGCGGGGGATAAAATTTCGGGAGCGACCAGAACAACCCCATGGGCACGTCAGCCGCATCAGGCTCGATCAGCAGTGTGCAGGACAAACTTCTGGGAGCGACCGGAACACCCTCGCTGGCATGGCAGAGGCTTCAAGCAGGTTTGGCATGCGTAAAATGAACTTCTGGGAGCAACCGGAACATCCGTGAACGTGTTGCAGCGGCATTCGGCAGTGTGCGAGACAAACTTTGGGAGTGACCAGAAAATGCCCGCAGGCTCAGAAGAGGCGTCAGACGCAATCAGCAGTGTGTGGGATGAACTTCCGGCAGCAACTAGAACATCCCCATGGGTGCGGCAGAGTCGTTGGGCACCTTCGGCCGTACGTGAGATAAACTTCCAGGAGTGACCAGATCATCTCCACGGGTGTGTTAGCGGTGTGGGGTGCGATCAGCAGTGTGCAGGACCAAGATCCGGGAGTGACCAGAAAATCCCCGTAGGAGCGATAGAGGCATTGGGCGCGTTTGGCAGTGTTTAGGATGAACTTCGGCAAGCAACCAGAATATCCCCATGGGCGCAGCAGTGGCATCGGGTGTATTCATGTTGAGAACCTAAGTATGAAGGAAAGGCAATGGGCAGAAAATGGGGCGACAAAGGAGAGCATGGGCCAGAAAATGTGCATAACAAGAGTGGCAACAGAAAGTATGTAGCCCAGCAGTGAAGCCCAACCAGTATTTGACTTAATTGTAATTAATGTAGGACACTCATGATGAGTTCCAGTAGCAATAGGATAGTCGCGACAAGAAGAATTCTAAGGGCAGAAGGATATGCATTCAAAGTCCTAGTCTTAGAAGGATAAGCCAAGAGGAAGTCCAACTGCTGTAGAAAACAAGATAAAGTAGAAATTCTAGTCTAGGTAGGAATTCAAGAAAGACCAAGAATCCTAGTAGGATTAGGACACAAAGGATATGGTCTATCTTGATAATATTTTATTTGACTTAGAAAAGCTTGTTGACTTAGGAAAACATATCCTAAGTGAATAAGGAACCTAAGTACTAGTTAAATTAGGATAAGGCTGTCTTAGGACTATAAATACAGCCCATTATTTGTGAGGAGCTGAGAAGCTACGAATTTTGTTATTTTCTCATTCATTAATCAAGAATCAAAGGTAAGCATTCTTGCTTCTATTCTTGTTTATATTTCGATTATCTTTTAAGAGTTGTCTTGAGATAACTTGGGCTTAAGTTAAGGTTAAGAGTTGTCTTCCTTGCTTAAGAGCTAAGGTTGAAGTTAAGAGTTGTCTTCTTCAACCAAGGCAAGTTGTGATAGGTTTAAGAGTTGTCTTGCCTATCCAACATATCTTTATATATATATTAGTTAACCCGAAGGACAGCTTAGGGGATATAAAATAAGAAAGGAACTCAAGAATCAAATGGGACAGTAAATTAGGAAGGATTTCAGTAGGCGTGCTGACCCCTAAGGTGTAGAAAAGTTGGGGAAAAAATCGGGACCCCAACAATTCAGCAGTGTGCGGGTTGAATTTTCCACAGCGAGCAGAACATCCCTGCAGGCACAGTGGTGGCATTGCGTACGTACAGCAGTGCACAAGATGAATTTCTAGGAGCAATTGGAACATCCTCGCAGGTGTAGCAGTGGCACCGGGCGCATTCAGCAGTGTGCAGGATGAACTTCCGGGTGGGGCCGGAACATCCCCACGGCGGCATCAGCAGCATCAGGCACATTCATCAGTGTGCGGGATGAATTTTTGGGAATGACTAGAACATCCCCGTGGGTACGGTGGCGGCATTGTACGCATTCAGTAATGCACAAGAAGAACTTCTGGGAGCGACCAAAAAATCCCCGTGGGCTTGGCTGCGGCATCTGACACATTCAGCAATGCTTGGGATAAACTTCCAGGGGCGACAAAACATCCCCACAGTCGCAGCGGAGACATTGGTCACATTTGGCAGTGTGCAAGATGCAAGAGAAACTTCCGGGAGCAACCAAAACATCCTGACGGGCATGGGATGAAGTTTTGGGAGAGACCAGAACATCCCTGTAGGTGTGGCACAGCTCGGACACATTCAGCAGTCCACTGGACGAACTTCCGGGAGCAACCAGAACATTCCTGCAGGCATGGCAGAGGCATCGGGCACGGCAGAGGCTTCTGGAAGTGACTGGAACATCCCTACGGGCATGGTAAATGCTTCGGGTGCGTTGGGCAGTGCGTGGGTTGAGCTTTTAAGAGTGACCCTAACATGCCCGTGGGTGTAGCATTGGCATCAGATGCGATGGATATTGTGCAGGATGAACTTCCGGAAGCAACTCGAACATCCTTGCAGGTGTGGCAGAGGTTTTGGGTAATTGGTCAGTGCACGGTATCAGCTTTTGGGACCCGGATGCATTCGGCAATGCATGGAACAAATTTCTAGTAATGACCAAAATATCCCTGCAGGCATGGCTGAGGCATAGGGTGCATTAGTGTTGAGGACCTTAGGTGGCAAAGGGAGCGTGAGCGGATGTGAGAGAAGGGTCAAGCATCAAGAGAGGCATCAATGGGCCAGAAAGTGTGCGCAGCAAGCACTCTGTCCTAATTGACCATAGACATCCAAGCCATGAAGGACTCCAGTATTGGCAGGATACGCATGGTGCAATTTGAGCAGGAGAAGGAAGTGTACGGCATGAAGAACTCCAGCAATAGCAGGACGTCATGAAGTGTTTAGCTTCAACAAGTTGTTCACGTCAAGGAGAAGTCTTGGAACAGAAGGACCCGTCATATGGAAGTCTTAATCTTAGAAGAAAACAGCAAGATGAAGGTCAGCAGCTGTAGGAGATGAGATAAGACAAGGACAGAGAGGTTTAGTCAAAATAGGATTAGTCAATCAAGAAAGACCAAGAATCCTAGTAGAATTAGGAAACATTTGGATAAGGTCTATCTTTATAAGGTTCTAGTTGTCTTAGAAAACCTTATTGACTTAGGAAAACATATCCTACGTGGATAAGGAACTTAAGTACTAGTTGAATTAGGATAAGGCTGTCAATACTATAAATACATCCCATTATTTGTTAGCATGAACATATGCTCCGATTTTGCATGTTTTCATTCATTAATCAAGAATCAAGTTTAGCATTCTTGCTTTATTCTTATTTTTATTTCGGTATCTTTTAAGAGTTGTCTTGAAATAACTTGGGCCTTAAGACAAGGTGAAGAGTTGTCTTCCTTGCTTAAGAGCATAGGTTGAAGTCAACAGTTGTCTTCTTCAACCAAGGCAAGTAGTGGTAGGTTTAAGAGTTGTCTTGCCTGTCCAACATATCCTTTTATCATTAGTTAATCACGAAGGACAGCTTAGGGCACAAAAATCAAAGAAAAGAACTCAAGGATCAAATGGGACAGCAAGTTAGGAGAGGTTTTAGAAGTCGTGCTATCCCCAAAGGTGTAGAAAAGTTGGGACAAGAAATCAGGACCCCAACAGTTAGGCAGTGAGCGGGATGAAACTTCTGGGAGCAATCAAAACATTCCCGTAGGCATGGCAGAGTCATCGGGTGCATTTGGCAGTGTGTGGGATGAACTTCTGGGAGCGACCAGAACATTCTGGCTAGCTCGGCAGAGAAGTTGGACGCATTCAGCAGTGCCTGGGACAACTTCCAGGAGTGACCGGAACATCACTGCAGGTGCGGCCAAGGCATCGGGCATGGTTGGCAGTGAGCAGTACGGGCTTTTGGGAGCGACTGGAACATCCCCACAGACGCGGCTGTAGCATCAGACATGTTGGGCTGTGTATTGGACAAACTTCCTGGAGAACATCCCAGCAAGCCCGGTCGAGGCTCTGGACACATTTGGCAGTGCGAGGGAAAAACTTCCGAGAGCTAATGGAACATCCCCTCGGGCATGACAGAGGATTCGGTCATGTTCGGCAATGCATGGGACGAATGTCCGAAAGTGACCAGAACTTCCCCGTGGGCATGGCAGCAGCATCACACACATTCGGCAGTGTGTGGGACAAAGTTTTGGGAGCAACTGCAGCATCCCAGCGGTCACGGCAGAGGCTTCGGGCACGTTTGGCAGTGTGCAGGACAAACTTCTGTGAGCAACCAGTACATACCTGCAGGTGCAGCAGAGGCATCGAGCACATTAGGCAGTGTGCAACTAGCTTCCGGGAGCGACCACAACATTTGCGCGAGCGCGGCAACAGCATTGGGCACGTTCGGCAGTGCACAGGATGAACTTCTGTGAGCAACCAGAATGTTCCCGCAGGCATGACAAAGGCATCAGGCACGTTAGGCAGTGCTCAGGACTAGCTTCTGGGAGCGACCACAACATTCCCACGGGTGTGGCACCGGTGTCGGGTACGTTTGGCAGTTCGCTAGACAAACTTCCAGTAGTGACTGGAACATCCCTGCAGACGCTCCAGATGCTTTGGGCACATTGGGCAAAATGCAGGACAGACATCTGAGAGTGACCGAAACATCCCCACGGGTGTGGCAGAGGTGTCAGGCATGTTCGGGAGTGTGCGGGACAAACGTCTGAAAGTGACCAGAACATCCCCTCGAGTGAGTCTGAGGCTTTGGACGTGTTAGGCAGTGCATGAGACGAACTTTTGGAAGCAACTGGAACATCTCTGTTGGCAGGGTAAAGGCTTTGGGGGCATTGCTAGTGTGCGGATGAACTTTGGATAGCAACCAGAACATCCCTAAGGGCACGTGTTGAGAACCTACGTATGTAGGAAATGCGACAGGCATAAAATGAGGACCTTAGGAGGCAAAGGAGCTGAGGATGCGAGAGAGATGCCAACAAGCAAGAGAGGCAGCAACAGGCCAGAATGTGCGCGCAACAAGTATGCACGCAGCATGCAGTGAAGCACGGCCAGGTTCTGACTTTGTCCTAACTGACTGTAGAAATCCAGGCCAAGAAGAACACCAGCATTGGCAGGACAGCATGATGCAATCCAAGCAGGAGAAGGACATGGACGGCATGAAGAACTCCAGCAGTAGCAGGACATCATGGCAGGTTTGACTTCAACAAGATGATCACATCAAAGAGAAGTCTTGGAATGGAAGGACATGCCATATGGAAGTCCTAATCCTAGAAGGAAACTGCAAGATGAAGGTCAGCAGCTGTAGGAGAGGAGATAAGATAAGGACAGAAAAGGTTTAGTGAAAGTAGGAATTCTAGTCTAAGTACAAATTCAAGAAAGACCAAGAATCCTAGTAGGATTAGGAAACATTTGGGATAAGGTCTATCTTGATAATGTTTTAGTTGTGTTAGAAAACCTTGTTGACTTAGAAAACATATCCTAAGTGGATAAGGAACCTAAGTACTAGTTGAATTAGGATAAGGCTGTCCAATACTATAAATACAGCCCATTATTTGTGAGCAGAGAGATATGCTCCGAATTTTGTATATTTCTCATTCATTAATCAAGAATCAAGGTTAGCATTCTTGCTTCCATTCTTGTTTATATTTCGGTTATCTTTTAAGAGTTGTCTTGAGATAACTTGGGCTTAAGATAAGGTTAAGAGTTGTCTTCCTTGCTTAAGAGCTTAGGTTGAAGTTAAGAGTTGTCTTCTTCAACCAAGGCAAGTTGTGATAGGTTTAAGAGTTGTCTTGCCTATCCAACATATCCTTTATACATTAGTTAATCCCGAAGGACAGCTTAGGGGACGAAAATCCAAGAAAAGTACTCAAGAATCAAATGGGATATGTTGGATAGGCAAGACAACTCTTAAACCTATCACAACTTGCCTTGGTTGAAGAAGACAACTCTTGACTTCAACCTTAGCTCTTAAGCAAGGAAGACAACTCTTAACCTTGTCTTAAGCCCAAGTTATCTCAAGACAACTCTTAAAAGATAACCGAAATATAAACAAGAATGGAAGCAAGAATGCTAACCTTTGATTCTTGATTAATGAATGAGAAATATACAAAATTTGGAGCATATCTCCATCTCACAAATAATGGGCTGTATTTATAGTCCTAAGACAGCCTTATCCTAATTCAACTAGTACCTAGGTTCCTTATCCACTTAGGATATGTTTTCCTACGTCAACAAGCTTTTCTAGGTCATCTAAAACATTATCAAGATAGACCTTATCCCACTGTTTCCTAATCCTACTAGGATTCTTGGTCTTTGTTGAATTCCTACTAAGACTAGAATTCCTATTTTGGACCAAGTCTTTCTGTCCTTATCTTATCTTCTCTCCTATAGCTGCTGATCTTCTTCTTGCCATTTCCTTCTTGGATTAGAACTTCTGCTGTGGAGTGTCCTTCCTCTCCAAGACTTCTCTTTGGCATGGTCCTCTTGCTGAAGTAAACCTGCCAAGACGTCCTGCTGCTGCTGGAGTTCTTCACGCCGTCACTCTCCTTCTCCTGCTCAGATTGCTTCACGCATGTCCTGCCAATGCTGGTCTTCTTCTTGGCTTGGATTTCTGCAGTCAATTAGGACTGAGTCAGAACCTGGCCATGCTTCACTGCTTGTGGCGTGCAGGCTTGTTGCGCGCACATTCTGGCCTGTTTCTGCCTCTGTTGCTGCTTGGTTGGTCACTGGAATGATGTTCTGGTTGCTCCCAAATGTTCCTCCCAGGCAGTGCCGAATGCGCCCGACATTTCTACTGCACCCGCAGGGATGTTCAGATTGCTTCTGGAAGTTCGTCATGTAAACTGCCAAACGCGCCTGACGGCTCTCCCACACCCACAGGGATGTTCTGGTAACCTCGGGAATTCATCCCATGCACTGCTGAATGTGCCCTATAGCTCAGCTGAGGCTGCAAGGATGTTCCAATTGTTCCAAGAAGTTTATCCCGTGCACTACTGAATGCACCCGACAACGCTACCGCTCCTGCAGGGATGTTCTAGTCGCTCTGGGTAGTTCGTCCCACTAACTGCCGAACACACCCAACACCTATGCCACACCCACAGAGTTGCTCTACTTGCTCCCAAAAGTTCGTCCTGAGCACTTCTAAACATGTCCGATGCCTCTGTTGAGTCTGTGGGCATTTTTTGATCACTCCTAAAAGTTCATCCTGTGCACTGTCGAACGCGTCGAACACCTCTACCGCATTCGCGGGGATGTTCCAGTCATGCCTGGAAGTTCATCCTGTGCAGTTCCCAATGTGCCTAAGGCCTTTGCCATGCTTGCGAGATGTTCTAGTCACTTTGGAAGTTCATCCTTCGCATTGCTGAGCATGTTCGATGCTACTGCCATGGCTGCAGAGATTTTCTTGTTGCTCCTAAAAGTTCATTCCGCACACTAACCAATGTGCCCGACACATCTGGTGCACCCGCGGGATGTTCTGGTTGGTCCCAAAAGTTCATCCCATGCATTGCCAAATGCAGCTGACGCCGCTGCCGCGCTCTTAGGGATGTTCCGGTCACTCCTGGATGTTTGTACCATGCATTGACTGTGCTCGAAGCCTCTGTCCACACTCGTGGGGATGTTCCGGTCACTCCTGGAAGTGTGTCCCATGTACTGCTGAATGCACCAACACCACTGTTGTGCCTACAGGGATGTTACAGTTGCTCTCGAAGGTTCGTCCCCCGGACTGCCCAACGTGCCCAAAGCATCTGCCGCACCTACAGGGATCTTCTGGTCTCTCTTGGAAGTTTATCCCGTGCACGGATGAGTGTGTCTGATGCTGCTGCCATGGCCAAGGCAATGTTGCGGTTGCTTCCAGAAGTTCATCCTAAGCACTGCCAAACACGTACGATGCCTCTGCTGAGCCC
Source organism: Xylocarpus granatum (assembly GCA_019650275.1). Taxonomy (NCBI): domain Eukaryota; kingdom Viridiplantae; phylum Streptophyta; class Magnoliopsida; order Sapindales; family Meliaceae; genus Xylocarpus; species Xylocarpus granatum. The sequence continues at coordinate 41,516 of BNST01002897.1, forward strand.
GTCCGGGATGTTTGATCTGCATGCTGCCGAATGCCACCGATGCCGCTGCCGCACCCGCTGGGATGTTCCAGGCGCTCCTTCCCACACACTACCCAATGCGCCCAAGGCCTCTGCCACACCCATGGGGATGTTCTGGTTGCTCCTGGAAGTTCGTCCTGCACACTGCCAAACACACCCGATGCCTCTGCCCCTCCCACGGGGATGTTTTGGTCGCTCCCAGAAGTTTGTCCCGTGCACTGCCGAATGCACTTGGCTCCTCTGCCACACCCGTGGGGATGTTCTGATTGTTCCTGGATGTTCATCCCATGCACTGGTGAATGCGTCCGACACCGCTGCCGCACTCGCTGGGATGTTCCGGTCGCTCATGGAAGTTCGTCTCTGAGCACTACCAAACACGTCCGACACATCTGTGAGCCCGTGGAGATTTTGCGGTTGCCCCTTTGAAGTTTGTCCCATGCACTGCCCAATGTGCCTGAAGCCTCTGCCGTGCCAGCGGTCACTTTCTTGCCGCTACCAGAAGCTCATCTTGTGCATGGCCAAATGCGCCCAACGCTTCTGCCACGCCTTGGGAACATTTTGGTTGCTCCCAGAAGTTCATCCTGCACACTAGCCAACAGGGCCCGAAGCCTCTACTGCACACGTGGGTATGTTCTAGTCACTCTCGTAAAGTTCGTCCCTGCCACTGTTGAATGTGCCCTGACTCCTCTGCCGTGTCCATGGGAATGTTCTGGTCGCTCCCGGAAGTTTATCCCGCAAACTGCCCAACGCGCCCAGAGCCTCTGGCACGCCCGGAGGGATGCTTTGGTTGCTTCTGGAAGTTTCATCCCGAAAAACTGCCAAACGACCTCCGCTGAGCCCTCGGTGATTTTCTGGTTGCTCCCAGAAGTTCGTCCAGTGCACTGACTGAATGCCACTGCCATGCCTGTAGGGATGTTCTGGTCACTCCGGAAAGTTTGTCCCGCACACTGTCGAACGCACCTGACGCTGCTGCTGTGCCTGTGGGGATGTTCTAGTTGCTCCTGGAAGTTAGTGCCATGCACTGCTGAATGTGCTTGAGCCTTTGCCGTGCCTGTGGGGATGTTCTGGTTGCTCCTGAAGTTCGTCCAACAAACTGCTGAACATCTCCTACGCTGCTGCTGTGCCCACGGGGATGTTCCAGTCACTCCCAGAATTTCATCCCGATCACTGCCAAATGCGCTTGAAGGCTCTCCCACACCTGTGGGAATGTTCTGGTTGCTCCTGGAAGTTCTTTCCGCTCACTGCCGATTGCGCCCAACAGCCACTGCTGTGCCTGCAAAGATTTTCTGGTCGCTCCGGAAGTTCATCCCATGCACTGCCAAACACATTCGAAGCCACTGCTGCACCCACGGAGATGTTTCTGGTCGCTCCCAGAAGTTCATCCCACACACAATACACTGCCGCATGCACCCTATCTCTCTGCCAGCCTGTGGGGATGTTCTGGTTGCTCTCGGAAGTTCATCCTGTGCACTGCCGAACGTGTTCGACGCCGTTGCTGCACCCATGGGGTTGTTCAGGTTGCTCTCCAAAGTTCATCCCACGCACTGCCGAATGAGCCTGATGCCTCTGCCACACCCGGGTAAATGCTGTGGTCATTCCTGGAAGTTTGTCCCACGCACTGCCGAGTGTACCCGACTTGTGTGCCGCATTCGTGTGGATGTTTTGGTCGCTCACAGAAAATGGGGCGGCAAAAGAGAGCATGGGCCAGAAAATGTGCACAACAAGAATGGCAACAGAAAGTGTGCAGCCCAGAAGTGAAGCCCGGCTAGTATTTGACTTAATCCTAATTTGTGAAAGACATTCACACCAACAGAAGAAAGACAATCACATCGAGAAGAACTCCATCAGCAGCAGCAGCACCAGGACATCCATGCCAAGGAGAATTCCAGCAGCAGCAGGACATCTATGCCAAGACGAGTTCTATCAGTAGCAGGACACACATGATGAATTCCAGTAGCAATAGGATAGTCATGACAAGAATAATTCTAAGAGCAGAAGGATTTGCATTGAGAGTCCTAGTCCTAGAAGGATAAGCCAAGAGAAAGTCCAGCCGCTGTAGAATATGAGATAAGGTAGGAATTCTAGTCTAAGTATGAATTCAAGAAAGACCAAGAATCCCAGTAGGATTAGGAAACAATGGGATAAGGTCTATCTTGATAATGTTTTAGTTGACTTAGAAAAGCTTGTTGACTTAGGAAAACATATCCTAAGTGGATAAGGAACCTAAGTACTAGTTAAATTAGGATAAGGCTGTCTTAGGACTAT
>BNST01002898.1:0-31075 GCA_019650275.1 Xylocarpus granatum
TATTTATTTTTTTTTATTTTAACAAATTATCTTTTAATTTTTAATTTTTTATTGATACATATTAATAGATCAATTGTTTAATTATTTTTATTCTTAATATAAATTATTGCATTAATTTAAAAATAATTATTTTAATAATTAAAGGTAATTTAATAATAAATGCTTAAATTTATATTTTTAATTCATCAGTTGTTTTTTCAATTCATAAATTCAATTACATATGAATATCAAATTTATTTATTTATTAAATAAATTTACACACGAGCGATATATTGATAGTGAGTGTGTTGTGTATGGTCTCACTTTAATTTTTGAATAAGATTTATTGATTTTTTTTAAAATTTTTATTATTCTTTTCTTAGATAATTACTTTTAATAGAAAGTAAAAATTTAATATATTCAACATTCTTAACAAATATTATTATTTTTTTAAGATTGAAAATGAAATTAAAAAAGGGAAGAGGGAAGAAAGAAAATAAAAAAAATTAAAATTTTAATTATTTTTATTCTTAATATAAATTATTGTATTCATTAAAAATAATTATTTTAAAATTAAAGGTAATTTAATGATAGATGCTTAAATTTATATTCTATAAATATATTTGTTGTTTCAATTCATAAATTCAATTGCATATGAATATCAAATTTATTTATTTATTAAAGTGTATCTAATTTTTTTTTAATAACATTTATAAAATTATATTATAACTACAAATAGTAATTCTTTCTTTTATTTGATAGTCAATTTGTTAGTTACAAAATGAAATTATAAATTAATATTTATGAACATATAAAAAATATTTATAATTAAAATGATGATAAAAATAATAATAACAAATATAATTTATAGATGATATTGAATTTTTATAATAAAAATAAATATTAATGATGATAAATTAATTTATAAATAAGATAATATAATATAATGTTATGCTAATAAAATTTTAAATTAATTTAAAATATTTATATGAAATTCATCAAAATAAAAATATTATGTTAATCAATAAAATTAAAATTTTAATTATTTTAAAATAAGAAAAAGAATTTTTTAAGAAATAAAAAATCTTAAGGAATTCTCATTTTATTTTGATGAATTATTGGCGACGATTGGAGTAAATTATTGTCCACCTTATTCCTATGGCTTTAGTTATCTATTGGTGAAATATTTAAGATTTACAAATATATAATTGTATTTATTAATTGCAAATCACAAAAAAATTAAAAAAATCCCATAACTTAAACTCTCACACATATAATAAGTTCTATATGGTTGGTTCTTGTTAATGTTACCTTAAGTGTCTTACTCGTATAATAATGAATGTAATAACCCTCTTATACGTTATCAAATAGCTAGATATAAACAACAAATATATTACCCATAACTTACGTTCAATCTAGTTTGAAAAATGAAAGGCCAATTTTGAAAAGTCTTTGATTGAAAAATTTCTATCATCTCGCTTTAATTTCGCAAAAAAATAAACATAATTAGTAATACGAGTCAATTATCTCGAGTCAAGAGAGACTAACACTATCATAGTCTATCCCCTACCATACTATTCTTTCCAACTGTCTTTGTCTTCACTTATTGTGATTTCATGCCTAGTGTGCATGATTTGCTTCTTGGTAATGTACAAATTTAACAATTAGCAAACCATTGGACGATAAGTGTTGGACAAATGGCAGCCTTAGCTTCTCCTATATTTTGACGTTCTTATCTCTTACATATGTAGATGAGTGGACCAAATCAAAATTAAATTTTCTAAGCTCTGAATTAAATGTATGAATCGCCTAGATCATTAGGTTATCCCAAGTTTGGCAGCTTCAGCAGAGGATTACAAGATTAATTATCGAGTATTTAATGTATGTTCAACGAGAAGCCTTCAATTCAACGTTCCCTTGCCTTATCTTTTCTAGCATAATTATTTGATAATACCCGAATGTACTGAAGGACAGGAGCATTGCGCCACAGCTGAAGTGCTTGCTCTGAAACTCGTTAAAGGAGGTTTTATAGAGGTTTCATTACGTGTGATAATTTGTTTAATTTGTAAATTTTCATGTTCAAATACGAAAGCTGGCCATATTCAAACGATTGCATGAACTGTTTTCCAGCTTTTCAAAAGCCGAAAATGAGGGGTTTTCAAATGATTATAAACCACTTGCAAGCATCTTCAGTGCACCGATTTTGTGGTATTGATTCATTACAGTCATTCTAGTTGTTATCCATTGACGGATCTTGCTCTATCGTGGCCAGAAACATGTTGAGATATATTAATTATGTCGAGCGGACATTTAAGTCACCAAAACCCTTTTACGCACCAATTTGGAATAGTAGTTTCTATGATTTTGGTTGTCTGCAAGAAATTTCCATGACAGAGAGAATCATGACCAATTCATCAACATCGTCATCAATTGCCATTGGTCCCGCAGTTGCCTTGGATCATTCTAGTTATATTAACCCTATTACACGTTGTCAAACAGCTTGTTATAGATAGTGAGTGTGTTACCCAAAAAATACGTCTAATTCAATTTAAAAAATAAATTGCTAATTTTCAAAAATCTTTGATTAAAAAGTTTTTATCAACTCACTTTAATTTCTGTAAAAAAACAAGTTATTTAAATTTTTTTATTATTTATTATCTTTTATTATTAACACTTTATCGTAATTGGTTAGTCAAGTTAATTATAGATACATTTTATTTTGAACATAATTAACAGAACCAAGTAATTGATTGTACATCTCGAGTTAAGGGAAAGACTAACACTATCATCATCCATCCTTTCGGTATTGTTCTTTTCAAGTCATTTAGAATCATGACCAATTCATCAATATCGTCATCAATTGCTATTGGTCCTGCAGTTGCCTTGGATCATTGGAGTGGAATCTTAGTCAACTAAAGAGAACGTAACTCTTAAAAGTAAGAAAATAAACAATAAATAATAAAAAAGTGTCACCATTGTGCAATTTATGTTAATCAATAACATATTGTAGGAGAAATATATGTGCATGGTTAGTTCATCAAACATATTCTTATTTATATAATATCATTTTTTCAAAATAAAAATAATCATCTTACATGTTATCAAGTAGCGTACTATAAATAATGATTATGCTATCTCATATTATATATTTAATCCAATCTTTTAAAAAATAGCTAATTTCAAAAATTTTATAATTAAAAAAGTATCTATTATCTCAATTTAATTGTTGAATAAAAGATAATAAAAAGATTTTTGATAATTACTTTTTATCAATGAAATTTTATTATAGTTATTGAAATAGGTTAACTTGTGGCATTGCTTTTTTAAGTAGACTCTAAGATTATTTTTAAAATTAAATAATATAATTTTTTATTTGGAGTTAAACTTAATTATTTTTTTAGTTTAAAATACGCTCATAGAATAAATTTTTTTCATAAAAATAAAGTATATTTTATTTTTTTTATAAATTTTTTAGTCAATAGACTAAAAATGTTTTCTATCAAAAAAAAGTCTATGTTAGTGACACAAGTACCCATGTGATAGTGAGTGTAATAACCCTTTTACACGTTATCAAACAACTTGCTATAGATAGGGAGTGTATTACCCATAAAATACGTTCAATCCAATTTGAAAAATTAATACTAAATTTTGAAAAGTCTTTGATTAAAAAGTTTCTATCATCTCACTTTAATTTCTATAGAAAAACAAATTGTTGAAATTTTCTTCATCATTCATTATCTTTTATTATTGATAGCTTACGGTAGTTGACTAGTCAGGTTAACTGTGGCCACATTTTATTTTGAATATAATTAGTAACACAAGTTAATTGATTTTACATCTCTGAGTCAAGAGAAGACTAACACTATCACTATCCATCCTTTCGGTGTTGTTCTTTTCAAGCGACTTTCATCTTCAGTAATTGAATTTGATGCATAGTTTGTATCTTGTATTCCTTAGTAATATGCATGTGTATTTTCATCGAATTATTTATTTAATAATTAACAAACCTTTGGATGATCAAATGTTGGACAAATGGTAGCCTTAGCTTCTCCATATCTTTTATATGTATAGATAAGTGGACCAAATCAAAATCAAAATTTTCCCAGCTTTTAATTAAATATATTAATCGACCTGACCATTAGGCTCATTCTAAGTTTTGCTGCTTCAAATATATGTTCAACGAGAAGCCTCCAATTCAATGTTGCCTTGCCTAATTATTTGATCATAACCGAAAGTACTGAAGGACGGGAGCATTGGGCTCGCTGAATAGCTTGCTCTGAAACTTTTTTAAAAAGAACCAAAGGAAGTGAATATTTAAGGTTATACAGAGGTTCATTGCATGTGACGAGTTGTTAAATTTGTTAAAAAAAATTCATGTTCAAATAAGAAAGATGGCAACATTCAAGCGCATGCATGAAGTGTTTTCCAGCTTTTCACAAACCGGAAATGGTGGTGTTGATTTTCGAGGTTATATTTACGGTTATATATAATCACAAATTCATTGCCTTTTACATGCAAGGTTAATTGATTGATTGCTTTTGCTAAATGGTTGGGAGTTATCCCTTCAAGTTCTTCGTTACAAGAGACATGGAGTGCTCTGATACAGGTCAAGTTTCCTCGACCACTTGAAATTTTACCTTGCAAGCTATTTCCCCCAAAAGGCAAGCTATTTCCCCCAAAAGAGAGGTACTCAAGACTACTAAACCTGGATAACCACTCAGGTATTTCAGAATTAAATTTGTTGTATCCTAAATCAAGATGTCTAACTGATGTCAAGTTTCCAAGTCCATTTGGAATTTAGATCGAGGACTAAATGACCAAGACTGAAAACCCAACGAGGATCGAAGAGTCATCAAGTAGATCAAGGTTGGTAAGGGACGAAGAATTTGCAGGGGATAGTGGTGGAAAGTGGGGGAAATGGACTGCAGGCTTTCCTTGTGTAGCAGTATACATGAGCGGCATCTAGCTCTGCTAAGTTGTTCCTCTTGGCCCTCTGCCTATATATTGTGTCATGATCAGCCTCAACCATGATGTGGTTTAGGTGGTTAAATTAAAAAAATTTAGGCTTAATTAAATTTTTTAAATTAAATTAATAGATAAAGCAAATAGCTTCATTATGACGTTTAACTGTATGATTTCATCTAATTTGTTGATTGTGAATCGGAGAAAATTTTAAAAATTCCAATCTTGTTCATATCAGAATTTTTAATACTTGTTCTTATGAAGATGGTACCCTAAAATCATCTAATCAAACTCCCTATAGCTGTAGTTAATATTCCCTTGCATATTTCAGTATAGAGAAGAAAAATAGGAAGAGGAGAATGCAACCTTGAATGATGCTAACCAATCTTTTTCACAGGTTGATGCTTCATCATTATTTTTTTTTCCTTCTGTAAGGGCTTCTGCTAATTGTTATGCTGTCTTAAGTTTCTTTTAACTAATGGGTATATTTGTTTGGTGTATCTGCAGATGTCTCCAATTGAGGGAACTTGAGAGGAGTTTGATCAGACTATATTTCCTGTACGGAAGGACAGGACCATTGGGTCAGCTGGAGAGCTTGCTCTGAAACTTGTTAGAGAGCAACAAAGGTAGTATATAAAGTTTTAAAGAGATTTCATTGCATATGTTAAATTTGTAAAATTTTCATGTTAAAATAAGAAAGGTGACATGTTCTAAGACATGAAGTGTTTAATTTCTAGCCTGTCACTAGATAGAAATTAGGTATTAAGATGATTATGTACTGCTTACAGAGCTTCTTCATTTTGCTCTCTATTGCACCAGTCTTGAGGTTTAGACTTCATCTAGTCTTCTATTTGTTATGCATTGAGGAGTCTGGCTCTGCGTGATTAGAGACATGTCGAGGTATTGATTGTAATAAATATTATGGAAGTAAATGAATTTAGAATAGAGTTTCATGAAAGATCAAAGTTAATCTAGATTACCAGGACAATCTCCCTTTTCTTGTAAAGATACCTGTTATGGATTTTGAGAAAATTTGTTGGACTTTAAATATTTTAATAAATTAAAATTTAATTTAACCAACCAAACTAATATAAGATCCTCTACCATAAAATAAAAACTTGTGATTTTTTCATTTGTAAGTCCGAATAAGGCAAGGTGTGGTTTGTAATTGTATGTCTGTCTGCTTTTGATGATTCCCATATTAAGTGGGGAACAACTAGTTATAATTACTATTAAAAATCATTGACTTCAAAATTATGAACAACTTGACCATACCCATATACACAAATTCTAACATGTATTTTAAAATATAAATAAAACTAACCTCTATATATACGGGTGTTTTTGAAAAAAAAATACCAAGAAATCAATTTCCAGTGGTTGCTACAATCTCTCCAGTAAGAGAGTGGGTGCTGGAACCCACTTGCGAAATGGGCCAACTTCTGTTAATGCTTTATGCCAGATTTTAGCAAATTTAGAATCAGAACCAACCAGATTAAGACTTAATTGGAGACTGTTGTGTTATTGCTATTTTTTGAAAGCGTAAGTTTCTGGGACTCTCGCCCTGCATCTTCGTGTACAGCAGAGGAACGGAAAGAAATGCGTGACTACTGTTCAGGGCCTGAAAGAGGATTTTAGTCACCTGAAGATCCTGAAAGACTGCGGGAGGAGTTCTGCTGTTATGGGAATGTGGTCAACGACAAAGAGCTTGGCATGTTCATCAGAGGATGAAGGTTATTAACTTCCTTGTTAAGGCCAAGCTTGTCGACAAGGATCATATTAGGATTCATGGTTTCTAATCAAAATCAAGTATGTTGCGTTGTGTGATTTACAGAGCATCTCTGTATTCTGTTTTTAAGGTTTTCTTTTCTTTTTTCAATTTCTTTTACCTTCCCTTTTCGTTGTTATTGTTCGAGTTGACAGGAATTTTTACAAAGTTTATGATTCCTGTCTCTCTTTCTATATTAATTTTATGCTTGATGAATAAAGGGTGACCTCCCGAGAGTTGTTTAGATGACATATTTTACGAGGGAGTGGTTCCTGAACTTGGCAAATCCTCTCGATTTCAATGATTTCTGGTTCCAGAACCAGAACCAGATTCTTAACTAGCGTCTCTGGTGCTTTTATAAACAGGCTGGGCTGCCAGGATGATTAACTGAAAGTGAAAAGAGAACTTTAAGGTTTCATAAGAAATATTTTTACCTGCCCAGAATGGAGGTACACCACTGAGTAATATATACAATATAACTCCTGCACTCCAAATGTCTATTTCTTTCCCATATCTACGCCGTAATACTTCAGGGGCAACATAGTAAGCACTCCCGACTATATCCCGATATACCTTTCCTAGAATATGTTCCATGAGCAATAAGATAAAGATGTTAATAGCCATAACAGATAGGACTTTCAACAAATAAGGCACAAATACTGCAGAACATGGTACAAACAAAAGCAATCAAATTATGAGGTTTATGTACTCTCCACAGTCAAAGGCCAAAAGAAATTTGAAATTTTAGAAACTGATTGAAAGTCATGTTTCTTCATCAATCAACCAATGTTAAATGGAGATGTAGAAAGTCAATATCAATTTGTACTTCAGACTTATGTAACCCAAGTTTTTGATTATTGCTTAAGTCACAGCCTCTGTTCTTATTTAAATATATAGGAAAATGCCGGATCTGTCTATCATATAATTAGAAACAGTTATAGGTTACATAAACCCATCCACTGTTAAGTTAGAACCAAATTATCAACAACTTCCATGAAAATGAAACAATGATCAACTGGCTAAAATGTTCAAAATTCATTAACACACACAAGAAAATCCTGAAATTTGACACAACAACGAACATACTATAAAGTAGCATCTGCTATACAACCACCTAAGAATTGCTTTAAGCAACCAATTTTTTAGTCCATTCAAATTACTAATGCAACTGATCCAACAATAAAAATAATTGAGAAATTTACCTTCTTCAAGGAACACTGACAACCCAAAATCAGTTGCTTTCAGAAGAGCATTCTCATCCTTGCTAGACAACAAGAAATTCTCAGGCTTAAGGTCCCTATGCATCACACCCATAAAATGGCATATATGCACAACATTCACTATAGCCCTGCATATCGAAGCCGCAGCTCTCTCACTATAGTGTCCCTTAGCAATAATCCGGTCAAAGAGCTCACCGCCAGCACATAATTCCATAACCACGTGCACAGAATGCTTATCCTCATAAGCACCCTTAAACTCGACTATATTAGGCTGCCCACTTAAATGTTGCATTATCTGTATCTCTCTTTTTATATCATCCTTATCATTCTTTGACACAAGTTTTCTCTTTGAAATTGATTTGCAGGCAAACTTCCTACCCGTTGAATTCTCAGTACAAAGATAAGTTACACCAAATTGACCCCTACCCAGTTCTCTACCTACGGTATAATGTAATTTAACATCCTCATAAGGTTTACCAAGAATTGTATCCAGCCTGTGAACTGTTGCCACGGGTTTCTCCGGCAGTTGATGCGCTTGTTGACGGGCCGCTGCTGATTTAGCCACAGATTCATGGTTTCTGTGATGGTGTACACCAGTATTTGCTTCTGATCTGTAGCCATAACCATTACGCTGAGGATTGGGGTCTTGACTTTTGGTTAAACAACTTCCCATTTCTTCCTACCACCTAGGATTCAAGAGACTGCTGTAATGAATGAATTTTATGAAAACAAGACCTTTGAGGATTAGATCAACAATTGAGAGACAGGACTTAAAATAGAAAACCCATATGAATAAAATAAACAAAGATTGTGAGGGAAAAAGGTATGGAAAGAATGAAACCCAGATACGGAACTAGAGAGAATATGCAGGAGGTTGGAAAAAGATCCAAACTAGGTAAAGAGATTGTAGATCAATGTTTGGGAAATTAAGAATGAAGTTTCTGAGAAAAGTCTGAAAGCAAAAACAAGAAAAAAAAAGGGAATGAAGTAGGGAAGACTAATTTTCCCTAATAAATTGTTTAATATCTAAAAATAAAAATAAAAACTTTCACATTCGATGAACTGACAATAATATAATCTTTCTCCTTATTGAAACACTGATTTGACACGGCTACACGTTTTCCCACTGACACCAGAAAGCAGGAATTTCAGATTTCTTAAACACACGATCGGTTAGTTCTGTTCTGTCTTACAGTACTTACAGGATACGCTAGTGGTTCTAGATGGCAAAAAAGTGGGAGATGGGCTCATCTGTAGAACAGGTGATCGTTCGACTAATAATGACTTTCCCATGTTTTTTGAATTGATTTAATTGGTTAAGCTCCATGAGATAGATTCTGCAAAAATGAAACGGTAACTCTAAATTTAGGGCAGATCTTCTTGCTCTTACTATTTTATTTCCTAGTGTGCTATCAAAGATAACAAAAAGCTTATGTACAAGTGGGATCATTATCTTAACAGAAGGTGGCAATGTCATGATATTAGGCATTTTGTGGTCCACCATTAGTGCTGTGTTTGGTGAATGCTAAAAGCAAAAAAGCAGAACAACATTGGCACGTTGTTTCCATTGTTGTTTCGTACTGAAACCTTATCCTTAGCTAGTACATTGGAATTTCATTTCGGATTTCGAATTTGATGGTTCACACTTCACACTTTACAGTAGAGGCAAAGGTTGTATTAAATAACATGTTTTCTCGTTGATTATTGATTCACCAGCTTTGCTATTCATAATTAAGCACCACCATTCTGTCATTATCTTGATCTTAATGAATGCAATTACTGTAAACTTCATAAATAAATGAGAATCATGTTGCTGAAGCCGTCCATGTCTGCCACACTCACTAACAATCATGACTTGTCAAATCATTTTGAAAACAAAAAAAAATCAAGTCTCCCTTCACACAGTTTTATGCAACTAATCATTCTGCTATTATTATATTAAATTTCACTTTCAAATCACCCCAAGAGCCCACCACAGCACTCCTCAATTGGAGCAACGAACCTTGCAGCCGCCAGTGGCAGAAGATTGGCAGGATTTTGCATGTCTTGCAAGCAGAAATTCAAAAACTTTTACAGAATACCCTTTACAAACAGTGAAATGAATGCAAGGGGGATTGACTTTGACTTGATTTTGATCATGAAGCAAAGAGCAAAATGTGATGGGTAAAATGCAGCCAATCGAACAAACCACAATGCAATCAAAAATCACAATTTTTTTTTGCAAGATAAAAATAGGATGTTACAAATATTTTGACAATTTAATTCTTTTTTTAAATAAAAATTTATAATTTAATTAATTTTAATAATTAAAATATTTTATATAAATAAATAATTTATAATACTTATTTGTATATATTTATAATATTAATTTTTTTTATATATTTATTCAATTAAATTATTTATATCTTTACATAAATAAATAATTTATACTATTATCCTATTTAAATTTTAAATATTAATTTAAGTATATTTATTAAATAAAAATAAATTAAATATTAAAAAAAAACTTTCAAGCATATTTTTTGTTAATTTTTTAATTTTCAAAGAGATTCTTTAAAAATACTATTAATATTTAAAATTATTTTAATTAATTAATTATTATTATTTATTATTTTTTAAAAAATTTATATGTAATTTTATCAAATTTTAAGACAAGTATTTGAAATTATTCTCAAAAAAAAAAAAAAATCCCAAATATTTTTTTCTCTGTCAGCCTTGGGATTGGAATTGCAGTTACTTTCTTGTTTCATTTCCAGAACAAGGCACAAGAACTTTCAGCTTTCAAACACCAGACTTCGCCTTCCACATTAAGCATCAACCATCAGACCAATTCAGTTGGAAAACTGAATTACCTGACTGGCACTGATGTAATTTTCTTGCGTTACATTCCAATACTGTCTTCAAACTTTTGGGACAGATGCTCCAGTAGGGTTGAATGTTCTGACATATTCAAGCTAATAGAAATCGCTCCAATGTTTGCCTTGTGGGTCTGCACTTATAAAATTTAACATTTATCAGTAGAGTTTATAAAAACTTCGTTGCAACTAAGAACCAAAGGCATGTTGATATGATAATAGGAATGATGTTAGCATTATCATTTATTATTATACAATATAATGCAATCAAATACTGTGAACAACCTTGACAAAAAATAATACATAACAGCCAAATGTGCTCTTTAGATGATAGTTTTTATTGTCATTCAAATGAATTGCTGTTTACACAAAGTGAAAACAAAAACAAATGAAACATGACTGCTATGCACAGCCTTGCTCCAACTGGTAGGCTTCAAATCCTTTAATCCCCTGAGAATTTTAAAACCATCTTTTGCTGAAGAACATAAGACATACTCCTAGAGGAATATCATTGAAGGGGATTATGCTTCTCATCATTTCCACATAGTTGATCCTACCATCTTGTATGCATGGCAGATGTGAGAAATAATGTGCAATGATACAAGCAAAGATGTTTTTAAAAATAAACATCAACTTACATGATCTGTATCACAAGCAGTCATTATGTCGTTGATTGAAGCATGATCACCCATATGATGTTCACTCAAGGTCGTTTTTTAATTCATCTACCATGCTAAATTTGTGCAGGCATTCAGAAAAGGAATTCAGTAATCTGGTTTGTTGACTCCTGATATACCTATTCTTTAGCAAATCAAATCAACTCTCAACAAATATTTGTGTTTCATGATTATGGCTAATCTCATGCAATATGATGGAATCTTCTCCGCATTCCAATCTCATACAGTAAGACTCAGGATCGTGCATGCTCTGTCAACATGCTTATACAACTTAAGAGTGTTCTCTCTCTTCATGTTGATGTGCGGAATTTTGGAACAAAAACTTACCTTCTACCATCCTGTTCAAAATGATGAAAGACTTTGTAGAGATGTTCATATCTCTCTAGCTTGTGCCTGTGCATTGCAGCAGGAGTAAATTCAATGCAGTCAATAATACAATTTCCATCTAGACCAGTCTGAAATACAGAACAAGTATATCAGATCAGTAAAATGCAAGCACGCAATAAAACAAAATATTCAGAGTTCAACAAATACTTGCATCTTCCATGAGTTGCCGGAATTCAGCTTGTGTAAGCTTAGATCCCAATTGATCTAAACCTTTCTTCAGTTCATCATAGGTGATTGTGCCACTGCTGTCGGTGTCCATGTTTGTAAACATTTGCTCGAGTCCTTGGATCTCTTCAGTTGAAAGATTTTCCATAATGATCTGTAATTATTTTCACAACCCCGCCACTTATACAAGGCAAGATGCAGTTTGGTATGTTGGACTTGCATATGGCCAATAGAGTATAAATAACACTATAATAAAACATTGACGAAGAAGTAAAGATGGAACTCGTTAATCCAAGATTTGTTTCATTATTCGCTCAACCTTATATTATTCTATTATTAAGTATAGAATATAGTGATACCATGTGTAGAGATTCTCAGACTTACCCATATTACAAGTTTCTTTAGTTTGTTTGTAGCCCTCATCTGCTTCATCCTAGAAACTACAGGACCATCTATCAGACTGTCCCATGCTCCACCTTCTCTAATCCAAGGGTGCACTGCATAAACCACACAATTTCAAACTTTTAGAAATGTAGAACCAATATCATATATGAACATGAATCTGATTTAACATCCTATGACTTGATATATTTCCCAAGTTGCACAAGTAGGAAATAAAATCATAAAAAAAACTATTAGACATACAAACTATGATGAAGGTGGGTAGTGTAAGGAAGACACCAAAAGCAGCTTGGCTCCAAATTTTCATCAAATTTATTACCAGATAAGGTATCATGAGTAACAAAACTAGTAAATACATAACAAGATTTTTTTTAAAAAAAAATTCTTTTTTCTAAGTTTCTACATATCCAAACCCCACTTCACCCGATGCACAAATACAAGTTAAAGAAATTCCCCTCAAAGGTTGGTGTGAGGTGGAATCAATCCCTTGATCTCTTGCTTCCACAGAGGTCAAACCAACTAGGTTATCCCTTGAGGGATAATACATGCCTAGAACTTGAGCACATGTAATTGGCCCTTTTGGGTACTATCTCAGCATCCTGTGAACCAAGTCTTTGGAACTGCATGAATGGTTGGCCATGGACCATCTGCATATGTAACTTGCATATGGAAGCCGCGGCTCTCTCAGTATAGTACCCCCTAGCAATAATGCGATCGAAGAGATCACCGCCAGCACATAACTCCATCACAATATGCACAGAATGCTCATCCTCGTACGCACCCTTAAATTCAACTACATTAAGCTGCTCTCTCAAATGTTGCATTATCTGTATCTCTCGTCTTTTATCGTCCTTTTGAACTTCGGTCACAGTTCTTTCCTTTGCAAAAGACTAGAAAGCAAATTGCTCACCAGTTGAATTCTCAATACAAAGATAAGTCACTGCAAAACCACCGATACCCACGTTGTTTACCTCTAGTATAATACAAGCTTACATATTCGTGAGGTTTATCAAAAATTGCAGATGGTTGTCAACTGAAATTGAGCTTGAAATGGGAACCACAGCACTCGCTTCTGATCTGTAGCCATGACCATAGCCATCATGTTGTGGGTTTGGAGTCTTGAATTTTGGTTAAAACAGCTACTACTTCTTGTCAGCACTTAATTATCAGAATTCAAACGACCGTCCTACCAGATTGCAACAAAAGAGAATCTTTCAGAATAAAAGAAAGATAACAGAAACCATTAGAACAAGAAGTAGAGTTTCGACGCTTCAAAGAAAAATGGGGGCGATCAACGGAACCCACGTCCGGAATTTGAGAGAATATTCAGGTTCTTAGGCGTGGGGCGCACGATCAGAGATTTTGATTCAAATGGAAGCTTCTAGAGAGCCTGATAGATACTGAAGAAGAAGCAATAAAAATAAAAAAGCTGAATAAACTGGGTAGAGGACATTGAAACAGACATGACAACCGACATATAGGATTTCCTTACAGGGCGTATTAATTATATTTTAAATAATATTTAATAATAATAATAATAAAACGTTTGTTGATCATTGCAGACCATAAAAGCCGTAAAATTACAGCAAAACTGACCATGAAAACTGTGCAACATTGAACATTTAAGTAACTTAATGGTAAGTCTGAGTCTTTTTCAAGGCAATGTTGCCAATATCCATAAAACAAGTTAGCTTACAGATTGAAAATGTAATAACCGGTTCTTCAACGAGTAGAGTTGGACTTTTCCACGAGGATAATCCGGCCATTCCATTCAGTCTCATCCAGGGTTCTAATTGCTGCATCTGCATCTTCATCCCTTTCCAAGGACAGAAATCCGAATCCACGGGAATCCCCCGATCTTAAACATAGAAAAACAAATATAGGGCTTAACCCAACAGATGATTAAAACAGAAAGCAATTGCAGATTGTAACTGCATCAGGCGTTGAAAAAAACATTCATCCTACAAGAACAGAAGGCATTAGCGAGGGAATAATGCTCATGGGAAAGGATACCTCTTATCCCGGACATGCTCATCGTAGTAGACTAGACATATACTATTTGCAATATGAGGGGCATAAATGGAGTTACCTCTTGTCCCTAACAATGCGAACATCTCGCACTCACCAAACCTAGAAAACTTCCTTTCCAAATCTCTCTCAGTTGTTAAAAAGCTAAATCCTGCAATAAATAAATTTCTTCCTGGCTTCCCTAATCCAGTTCGCCTATTAGGTGGAGGTAACCATGGTCTCCGCCTGGGAGAGTGACGATGAGAACGATATGCAGAACGGGATTTTTCGCCTTGGAGAACGCCGTCTTCTGTAGCCAAAAAAGATTGATATTTTCATCACATTTGAAACCAAGAAAAAGACTGATATTATCATCACTTCTAAAAGCAAAATATGATGGCTACAGAACAATCTCAAACAACAGAGAAGGTGGAAAGAAGAAGAAAAGAAGTGTTGGTAAGACAATCAGAAATTCTCCAGCGACTCAACTATGAAAGGTGTCATGGTCCATCTCCCTGTTACATATTTTCCAGCTTGGTGTGCTTGAACCTCCTTTTCACTTGGTGCAGTGCTTATGCAAACACTAATGTCCATCTCTTATTCATAGAAAAAAAATTAAGAAGCTAACTAGTAAACAAACAATGACAGATAAGTATGTATAGCATATCATAAGAAGCAGCCCTATTCAGAAGGTTTAGTTAACTTCTAAACAAATTGGCAAGGCATACAAATTAAACACATGCAACTTTGTGCTTGAAAACTATTTCAATATGCAATTAGTTACAAGGGATGTAACACTAATCTGTTTCAAAATGCTGAACAATTGCCTTTTAGGGACATTGAGAAGCTGCCATGTTGGCTAAACTGCCATTGTTTTCAAATGGTTTTAAATAGATGACAAAAAGAAACCAAAAAAATTAAGCTACCTTGGGGATCTGTAACCATCTCTTGTATATGGGGATCTAGACCGAGATCTTTCACAATAATCTGTCCCATATCCAGAAGCGGGATCCTTTTGTTGGATGGGTGATCTTGATAATGATCTATTGCATCTTGCATGCCTTTTTGGTGAATAGTGGGGCTCTGGCGATGAGGACATGTGCTTCAGAGAAGAACCATTCTTATGGCGATAACTGAGAACTTTTGGAGAGACTGATGTTCTTGTAGCTGAGGGAGATAAATCACCCTTGGGACAAAATTCGATTAGCTGGGTCAGATATTTCAGATGAAGAAGAACGCTTTCTGTCTGCGTGATGTACAGGAATGCAAATGATCTTGAAAACCCTCTTGTAAAGACAGTGGCCTATGGTCATCAGGAGACTGATGTACATGTGGAAACCCTTCAGGTGAAATAACATAGGTTTTCCAGTTACTAGCGATGCTGATCTTCAACAGACACACACCAAAGACACAAAGATAGTAACATCAAATTGCTCTTAACACTAACAGAGCACCGCCGGAAATTTCAAGCTCAATCCAGATGCTAAGTGATTGGCAATGGTACAAAAGCCCATAACAAGTTATATAGTTTTCCTGCAGAAAAATCACAACTCAGACTAAAAAACTAAACCAAAAATATGGCACCCACAAAACTTTTACCCAACCCAAAAAGATTTCCACAAGATATTTAACATTTTTCATGCATAAGAAGTCCAAGAAGCAATATACTTTATCAAAACAGAGCATCCAACTACCAAAAAATATGGACTGCGGTGGTAAGTTAACACTGCATACAACATGCAGAAGATGATATAATGATAAATAGAAGAATATGGACATTAAATTATCTCTCTCTTTGTGGTTTTTGCGGGAACCTTTTAACTTCGGCCAAAGGAGAAGTTTCTGTTAACGTTTTCTCGGATCTAAGGTAGCCAGCTTTCTGTGGGTGGAAAGTGATTTCACGACCGGTTGGGCTGACACCAGATTTCACAATTTGGGCCTTGGTTGTGGGCCGAGCCGAAGCATAGGCCCAATATGAATATGATTGAAGCATGCACTGTATGGTCTAGATTTTGTGCTGATTTGGGTGCAAAATTTTTGAAGCAAGATTCTCTTTCAGTTTTTTCTCTTTTTTTACTTAAATGAATAATAATATATAATATAATAATAATAAATTATTTAATTTTTAATTTATATTATAAAATAAATTAATTATAAAATTTATAAAATATAATTTAATATATTTAATAAAAATTATAATTTTAATATTATATAGTGTATTATTTTATTAAAAAATTAAGAAAAATAATTATAAATATTAATAAAAGAGAGCAATGTTAAGGTTTACAATTTTGGGAGAGCATCTTGGTTCATGGCCAAAACTTATTGCCTGTTGAAATTGAATTCGACCACTTATTCTTATCCTAACATATGATCTCCATGCTCGCACAGAACATAGCTGAGTTCTCTAGCCCACAAAAGCACTTTCAATCCCATCTCACCACCTGGGTTTAGAGCTCTGATTCCTCCCGGCTTTGTAACTGATCCTCTACTACTTTCTACAATTAAGCCAGAAGTTGCCTTTTATTACATTAAAGAAATAAGGCTCGAGATCTCTCCCAGATGTGGCCACTGCTGCTAGTTCCTGACATATTGTTTGCACAATAACTGGTCAAGCTCTACCTACTCACGAATCATTTGCCCAATGTTTTGCAAACCATGTCAGGCCGCTGAGATATAAATATATACCCATTCTGAACAGGGAAAAAAAGTGTTGTAAATACCTACAAAACAGATGAGCTTATTGTATACGTGTAGTAGGAATTAGTTACATGATATGTCAAACTTATCAAAGCCCTCTCCCTTGATTAATCATTTGATTTTAGAATGTATTATGAAAAAATTAAAGACCTTGAATTGATAACATATGGCAAACTCTACTCTTGGTTTGTAATATTAATGCCTTCAAACAGTTATGAAAATAATAATGAACGTTTTGCAATATGGCACATAACCATATTTCACTTGAAGGCTCAAAGGGATAGGATTATCTTCTAATCGAAACAATAAAGGAGAGGGCACTCAAATCACTGCCAATTTGTTTGTATATCACTTTCTGCAAACTCTTATGAGAAGCTACAATGCCTTCATTTTACTAAAAATTCATCATTCATGCGTGTAGCTGCTTTGTGAGGTAGATCTGACCTTTAACTCTCATAAATGCTTGTTGCTTTCTTCACCCAATAAATGGTTGTATTGTTTGTATTGTACATGCCCATTTCCAAGGCAGACTCTCTTGTGGTTTTCATCTCCATTACTTTTATATATCCAACCAAGCTAACTCCTTCCTTTTTAGTTGTTTAATTCCCAATGTCAAAAGGGTTGATTTCTGGAATCATAAATTTGTCACTTAGTAGGTGTAACGAGGCTGTTTCGTTGTGGTTTTTTGCTATACTTGGTGGGTTGGGAACTTGGGTTTTGGTCAGTGATGAAGAAAGCTGCTTGTGCCGCATTTACAAACATTTTTGCTTTAGGTAGGTAAGAATTCTGAATTCTCCATCGTTTTCTGTTCTAGTGCTGGTTTGGTGAAGAAATTTTTGATTTCAGATTAGCGCAATGGAAACTACAAACACAAAAATTTCGGATGTGCATGATGTCAATGGAGTAAGAGGGTTATCAAAAGATTTCATTGAAAAGCTTCCTGAATGCAGACTCCACTCGGAAACAACAACCGTGCAATGAACCTGGCTGTTCAATATGCTTACAAGTATAAAATTCCAGAGAACTACAGATGATTAATGAAGAAGGAAACAACCTGCTATGGGCAGTTTAATTTATTTGCTAAATGTTGAATATTAATGCTAGGTATTTCCTTTTTCAGGATTTCCAAGAAGGAGACTCTGCAAGACAACTTCCCAAACGGGGTCACTGCTTTCATTTGGAATGCATAGATAAATGGCTAACCAGACATGGCTCCTGCCCTCTGTGTAGAGAATCCGTTTCTAAACAAACTGACACATTGAAGTAATAACAGTAATTAATTTTACTAGCAGTTGAAAAAGAGACATTAAGTTGTAATTAATTAATAATAATTTTTTTAAAAAAGTAATAATTGAGAAACCGTCAGCGTGTTATCAAAGGGCTGTTCAGTTCTGGTAAGCTGAAAATGAAGCCCAAATTCGTTGTGGTCAAAAACCCAATCTTAGTTGGATAGTAAAGCCCAAACCCGACACCCAATAAACAAAATAAGACAGACAAAAGCTACTGCTTCAACTCACTTCACCTAAGTCGGGGGAGGCGCAGACGGCAAACGGAAAGACACAGTGAAGAGACATGGCGTGGTTTTCGCTAAGGTCGTTGAATGTCCCAAGCTTCGACATGCTCGCATTGCGCACCCGCTCTCCCTTAGCCACCGTTGGGATCGGCTTCGCCTCCGTAGCTGGCTCTAAGATATGGCGATCTTCTTTCATGAAACGCTCCACTACTTTTGCTTGCTTATCCACTTCCGCCGTTTCCAGTAATCAAGCTGTCCTTCCTATTAATCACTTTATTTTGTTTCTCTGATGTGATTGGATTATACCCATTCGGATTATTCGAGTTAATGTATAGTGAAAAAACCGTTATTTTAATAAGGAAGTTTGGAAACTTTTTGCGAAGATGAAGTGTTTACGGTGCATTTGGAAAGTTATTGAGTTTGAGTAGTGCAGAGAGTTATTGAGTTTTGGCGGGTTGGAAATCGGGTTAAATAATTGTCTTCTTTTGATTGTAGTTATTTGAAAAAATTACGAGTTGCATGATGATATGATTGTAATTTGGTTCCATAAAATGTATGGAGTTATTTGATTGCCATTGAGCTTTGGTCATTTTTGATCGTAATACTTTTTTCCAATTCAAGAACTTAATTACTGTTTGTTAGATTTATTGCCAAAATGGTAGAATTCTTTTAGTGCATTATGCCATTAGAAGCTAAGCAGATGAAGTTGAAGAGATAGAATTTGTGCTGACTCATTTTCATGGTGACAATTATGGACATGAGTATATCAGTTTTGATATTCATACAAACTGTCATTTAACTGGTTCTGGTGATTCATAGTGCGAAGCATTTTTTTTTGTGATGCCTGGTTCTAGGTTTGAAAGAAGCTGTTGCCACTAACAAGGCTCCAGCTGCATTGGGACCATATTCTCAGGCTATCAAAGCCAATAATCTCATTTTTGTCTCTGGAGTTCTTGGTCTTGTTCCAGAGGTTTGTTACGCTTACCATTGACGATTTGCTTGAGATTTGCTTCATGTTTAAGTTGCATTTAAATGGACTAATATGATAACTTTCTATCCAATATTAAATGTGCTTTATAAGGGCGTGCACATGTCTCTTTCGTGACTATTTTAGATATATTTTCTAGTATAACTCTAACTATTATATTTTTTGGCACTCCATTCCAGACTGGGAAATTCATCTCGGATGGTATAGAGGAGCAGACAGAGCAGGTAAACTAGTATGGAAATGATTTTCACCAAATGATTGTCCTTTTAAGAGTTAAAGTTTCTTGAATGTTTTTTTATTTTATTATTAAACCCTAGCCTGCCAGTTTGATGTTTCACTTGGTTGTTCCCTTGATGGTGCAACTTGGGAATGTGCCATTTATGGCTTTCCATTTTCCAAGTTGATAGATCATTGGCAGATTTGATCTTATGAAAATTTACAGGTTCTGAAAAATATGGGGGAAGTACTGAAAGCTAGTGGTGCTGACTATTCCTCTGTGGTTAAGACAACAATTATGTATGATTTTTTCTGTAACTTTCCTCTACAATGTTTTATTCTCTGAAATTGAGAGTCAGACAAAGAAGACTTTTAATTTTTAATTTTATTGTTTTCCCCTGTAGGTTGGCGGACTTGAAAGACTTCAAGAAAGTGAATGAAATCTATGCTAAATGTGAGTAATGTGGTAGTCAAGTTGAAATTTTATACACTGATCAACTGCATTTGGCATGTAATGCCAAATACAAGTTTTAACTTAGTATCTCATAGTTTACCATGCTTTGACATTAATTGAATCGGCTGAACTGTAGTATGGAATATATTCTCCAAAGATTTCGGTCAAAGCGGGCATATGCCAAATGTGAATACCTCTTGAAGCCACAGGCAATACCTCTGGTAGAGAGACCCAATCTTGAGTGAAATAAGTACCACAGCTTCGATCTTTTTCGATTAAATTATTACACAGTAAATCAACAAATCCCAAAGTTATTTCCTCTTCAATTTTATCTACCATTATACCAGAGTGAATATGGTCTCTACTAGACATACGTAAAGCTTTAGCTAGTACATGGAGGTGCATACCATGATTCTTCTGTCTATCAATAATTGCATGCGTTGCACGGTGGATGTGAAGAAGTAGACCATTATCTCGGCAACAATGAGCCAAGCTAGTATTTGCAGTGAAGCCCCAATTAAGTAGTCATGCATTACCATTGGAATGGAGTAATGCAAATGCATTTGAGTTGATGTGTGATAGTAGTAGTGTTTATGGAGCGGATCCAAGTTGTGGATTTTGTAGTGAAACTCGTTCTACTTCTGGATGCTTAATGCTTTTGAAAATCTGATATGGATTGGTGCTATGGATATTTGGTGGTGATTTTTAACGTAATAGAATATAAACACATAATAACATTTTGCTGTTCCTAAATAGTAAATTTTATGTATCCTTGATTGCGTGTTTTGGAGCATTTGGTGTGCTGTTGTATTATATATTCACTACGTTTATATCATGAAGATTTCTGCTCAAATGGTTTGTGGTTTCTCATCCAGACTTTCCTACCCCTGCTCCAGCTCGTTCAACATATCAAGTTGCGGCACTCCCACTAGAGGCCAGGATTGAGATTGAATGCATTGCAACCCTTCCCAGTGCCTGATTGGGCCAAAATTCTTCCAGGGGAGTCAATAAAGTGGAAGAGAGCAGCACCGAGGTGCGATTTCAGAGACATTTTCTCTTTTACCCCCTGCTCAGTTATGTGTAGAGCTGTTGAATCTGTTAAAGAACAGATCTTAGTTTACCAGCCAATGTTCAACTATAATCTAGTTTACTAACATTAAACCCCCTTTAATTATCCGGGATTGAATCCTGACAGCCTTACTGGACCTCAACTAAATCCTGCCCTTCAATCAAGTGAACTGCATTTGGGTGAAGCTTCCTCTCTGAAAGGACTTTCAGTTCAATAATAATGTATGGGTTGATTTCTTTCTTTTCCTTCTTATGTCCCAACTTTTATGCTGGTGGGAGTTGAATGGTTTTTGACTTTGACATGGTGAAGTTCTATAAGAGATTGAACAAAGTCAAGATCGTAAATGCTTAATAAAAAGTAATGGGTTTATATCATTGGGGGAATTATTATTTTTCCAAAAAAATTATGTTAAATTGTCTTTAACTGTAAGTAAATTTATAAGTATTTTTGTTATATAATACTCTATAAAAATCTGTTTTCACTGCTTCTTTTTCAATATATATGCGTCTTAGTGTCCTTGATTTGTCCTTTTGATTGCTTATATATTGTTCTTGTTTGCTTGCTGGGCGGTTTTTGAAGGTGGGTTGGTCGATATTTGTGTTCTAGCCATCATTTTTTCAAACGACAATTTTTTTTGTTTGCTGTGCAATGCTTTTTTATGGTGCTATGTTATAGTTTCTCTGTGATTGTGTGCAACCCTTTCCTTTATACAAGAACAACCCTTTTCCTGGAGAATATATAGAAAAAGTTAATGAATTCTTTTCTTGTAATTGGATGTATTCAATGACATTCGTTCATAATTTCATCTATTACAGAAATGGGATGGAATTCTCATTCTATATTGAATTTTTTACTGTTTGGATTGTGATCTCTTGTTCAGAGTCCATGAGAGATGTTTTAGCACAAGTGTTAAGTGATATAGGATACTCTATCAACGCTAAATCCCTCTTCCACTCTTTTGGTCTCCACATTTAATTTTCTTTCTTACTGAATTCTTATTGATTCTCATAAGATACCCTGAATTGTCTTTATTTTTCTTTCTTTTTGCGGTTTTAGTCTCCGTACCTTCTCATAACTGCATTGTTGGTGGGAGTTTTCCATTCTGGAATTGAAGTTTAAAAATCTTAGAACATTTTAATTTGGACATTATTCAATTACTGGGTTGTTTTGAAAGTGAGCCACTTCCATATGATAAACTGAGTGGAAATAAGTTGTGGAGATAGTTACTGAAGTATGCAGATGCTATTGTAGTGGGACACTTTCATGCCCCTGCTCTTTTAGAATCGTTTTAGTGAGTGGCATCTGATTCTACAAATATTTTTCATGGGATCTTATCTGGAAACGGTAGAGGGGTTTGACATACATTGACGTCATCATTATGACACTGATATATATCTGGAGTCGTATGGTATATGCTATCAGTTCAACAGGTTGATTGATGCTCCTTAAAGTCTAAAACCTGAGATTTTTTTGGTTATCGTGGTAAAGGTGTCACCTTCTGGCGGGATGAATAGTGCAATGCTATTGGCCTTAGTCTAATGTGGTGGAATCATGGTTTATATATATGGAAATAGTTGTCTGTGCATCTATCTATATATGAATATGATAGTAGTGTGCTTCTATGGAGCTTTTTAAATACTCACACGAGCAATTTCATCTGAAGTTATAGATGTTTCAAGAGTTCATCCATCCATTTTAGGTCTTAAGCCTGCGTTAATGGCATACTGTATCGCCTTTTTTATTTTATGTTCCGAACAATGTGACCATCGATGTTTTGAAGGTTATAGCTGCAACAGTGGCAAACAATCCAGTGGCATATTCCAAGGCATTTCTTGGAAAGTCAAATCAAGAGTATTATTCTTGGATTCAGGACTCATAGAAGTGGGGAAGTGTGCTAACTTCCTTTCCCCCTTAATAGGGCATGCTTTGACGTCGGCTAGACTGTTGAGAGAAGATGGGTCGAAAATTATGTCAATATGACATTAATGAATCATCTTGCAACTGCCGGCTTTCCTCGTGTAGCAGTATATATGAGCAGCATCTAGCTCTGCCAAGTTGTTCATCTTGGCTCACTACATACTTATTGTGTCACGATCAGCCACAAGACCTTGTCGCTTCATATTCTGAGTTGAAGGTGCCATTGAGCTTTCAATATTAGCAAATTACTAGGGACGTGAAATTGCAGCAGATGATATTCAGACCACAAGATGTGGATTTGCATGGCCCTGTTATCAATACTCTTGCGTATTTTGTGCATCAGATTCTAGTTTCTATGGACCGGGAATTTTCTGCATCACAAATCCAGATGCAGAAAGATCAAGGTAAATAATCAGGACTTCCTTAGAATTTGGAAAAAAGAAAAAAATTGATATAGTTTATAGTGTTTGAGTCAACTTTGAAGAAGTTTTTTCAATGTCTAATTATCAAATTCAATCTCATGCTTGTCTCCAATCAAATTAATTGGACTGGTTACAACGTCTCCCCGCGAAACCACATCATCAACGCCAACAAAGTGCGTCTTTGTCCCGCAAACGATGCCGTATTTCTCCACACTTCCCCCGCGAAATCCAATCTCTGCTCCGCCGTAAGAACATCTACGTTGACCCTATACACACTCTCGTACACGTACACATCTACTTCTACATACAACTTTAGATGCAATGTAATTTTGTCCGAGTTGCGTCCTTTTCCCAACCAAACAGAAAATGCTCCCACTCTGTGAGATGGAGATAACGGGAAACCCACATTACCGGCGACATTTCCGGCGAGTAAGACCCTAAAACCCCTCTGTAACCTCACATCTTAAGCCCGCTCGCGGGAATACCAGGAACCCGAGTTTGACCCGGTCAAGGAAGCCCGGAGCTCCTGGTCAGAGACGGAGCTGGCACGAGACCCCGCTTTTGAGGTGGAAGGTTGAATATAGGGGAGAAATAGGAAAGTTGACCCCGAGGAATAGAAGGTTTCTGCGGGTGGTCGGAAAAATCGTCG
This sequence comes from Xylocarpus granatum, assembly GCA_019650275.1. Classification (NCBI taxonomy): domain Eukaryota; kingdom Viridiplantae; phylum Streptophyta; class Magnoliopsida; order Sapindales; family Meliaceae; genus Xylocarpus; species Xylocarpus granatum. Next base: position 24,351 of record BNST01002898.1, read on the forward strand.
CAAACATAGGAAGGGCACGACCGTAGTTTCAGCCACGAAGCTTGCTGCTGGACGGGGGCGGTTTCGGCTGCCCGAACACGTCGCTGGTGGTGGCGCCGAGAGTATAGATCGGTTTGGGTTTCCGGGATGCGAGCAAACCAGAAACTTTGTAGTGCGCATTTTCTTTTTTATTTTTTTTTCAAAGACCTGTTGTGTTTAGGTTTCTTACATGGATTTAAATCAAATGTAGTGGGGTTTGGGTAATAGTTTGATTTGTTTGTTTCTGAGTACATAGTGTTGTTGCTTTGTATTGAAGCTTGTAGCTTGACTCGTGAGATTGATACTGATCTTTATAGCTCCGTCATTATCATTTTATGAGTTAGTGATCGCTCCTGTTGCTTAATTTTGAAGGATGTTGTGTGGTTGTGCAAAACACAGAAAAAAGAAACAACATTGTGGCTCAAGTTTTATACCTTTTTATCTTGATCATGAGTTTATTATTGCATCTTTAGCCGGGCGCATAATTTATGCTATTTTTTAAGTGTACCTTGAATCTATTTAATTGTATCTTTCATTCACTTTGTTCTATTTTTGGGATGTCTATGCATGGGTTTACACGACTTCCTGGGAGCTCGGGTTTATTGTTCACTTTTATATGGATTTGTCGTCCACATCAAGGTCCAGAATGCTTTGAAGTGTATTTGTATGCATTTATTTGCATCTTTGTTCCACTTGGTTCTATGTAAGAGCGTTACATATGTGTAAATGGCTTCCGCAAAGTTTGTGTTGTTTACTGCATATTGTTGTCTGTCGTTTGTAATGATCGTTGTTTATCTCCCTTATTCTGTTTAACATGTCAAATATAGAGATTTTGTGTTCATAGTGTTATTTTTTTATGCAGTCTGGTGCAGCGCACGTAGATATCCCATTTCATATTCTTTGCAGTGATAAAGCATATTGTTCTGAACCAAAGGATCTTTTACAAAGCCCTAGTTGATCTGCCTCTGGCATGAAGAATGTATTCTTGTACAAGGTAATACTGGTTTAGTTTGTTAACTGTCAAGGATTTGTCCAGTTCAAAGAATTTTCGACTGTCATTCATAAAAGAGAATTAGCATAAGATTGACCCTTTTTATCGTCTTCCCCGTGTGGCATTAATGCTTCCTTATTGTGGACCCTGTTTGGTTGGACCTACCTTGCGAACTTTCAATTCCCTGTTTGAGTGAGTTCATTGCATGAATTGATGTTTTGTCAAACAGTTATTGTGACCATGTGCCTTGTAGGAAGATTGTTTATTCTGTTTCTCTCAAATTTTTGATCTTCCGTAGGTAGAGGGATTGTTGCCACTGACGTAACACATTCTTTTTGTTTGAAGTTCTTTAACAAATCAGACAGAAGTTTGCAAACTAAATCCAGCTCAATTATTAAGATGGAAATTATCTCTGTTAAATCAACAACGTTCCTACTGAAAGTAAAATGAATTTTACCAATACCTATAACTAAAATGTAGACGTCTTATTCCCTTTTTCCGTAGTATTTACTTAGTGTTTTACCATTTTCTTTTCAAGGATCTCAATCACTCTCTTTGCTTCATTTATCTGGAATTTGTGACTCTGAGTATATATATGGATCGCATGACTTATTTTGCATTTGTATTATAAAAGGACTATTGGCCAACAAATTATTTTCATTATGGACAAAAAAAAACAAAAAGGAAAAAAGTAAAAAAATAGGGAGGTTGGGTTGAATTTAAAATCTAAAAAAAATTAAAATAGGACAGAAGAAACTCAACACGAGCAAAATGAGTACTTAACGGAGTTTTAGAGCTTATTTATACAAATTCCGATACTATCATTCGTAGATGTTAATAATGATAAAAAAAAGGAAAAAATAGTAATGTGCATGTTGTGAATATCACGTGGTTGTTTGCAACCCAGTAGAACCGATATAGCTGGGCTGTTTGGGATTGCTTGATTCTGTTATGTGATTGAAACGATACATTTAGGGATACATTTAAGTGAATTCATGGTTTATGTACATGATCAATGATGTATTGAAAGTTATAGCTGCAAAAGTGGCTAGCAATTCAGTAAAATATCGTAATGCATTTATTAGAACATCAAATCAAGAGTTTGTTCTTGGATTCATGACTTAGAGAAGTGGGCGAGGGTGTGCTAAACTTCTTTTCTCCCTCAATAGGCATGCTTTGATGTCAGCTAGACTGTTGAGAGAAGATGGGTCTGAATTATGTCAATACAGCATTAAAGAATCATCTTACAACTGCTGGCTCTCCTTGTGTAGTAGTATACATGAGCAGCATCTAGTTCTACCAAGTTCTTCCTCTTGGCCTCCTACATACCCATTGTGTCAAGATCAGCCACAACCATGATGTGATTTTGATTGTTATATTACTTATTGCACTGATTTTCTCACTTCATATTGTGATTTGAAGGTGCCATTAAGCGTTCAATATTAGCAAATTACTATGGACGTGAAATTGCAGCATATGACATTGATGACTTTCAATCATTCAATGACAAGTAATTGTCTTTTAATCATGATTAATAGCCGCAAAGATGGGTTTTTATCAAAGATTAAATTTGCAAAGACTAGATCTAATGCTACTTACCCATGTGGCCACATTTCGTCTTCTTGCATTTTGCATAGGATACGTGCACGGTGATGACTGACAGGCCAATTTCTCTGCCACGTGGGATCTCCCTCGGATGCCTTTCATGATTGACTAAATAATGAAGATTTTGAGGAAGGCGCGAGATCATTTTCGGAGCTGAATTGAATTTGAATCAACGTTGTAGGGGTAATTACGTAAATTTGATAGAGTCGAATAAGGTTATTAATGATATAAAATGAGGATTAGATCAAAAGAATTTCCTTAAATACGAGCATTTAATTAAGAGGATTCCGTAAAGTGATGTGGTTAACAAATTAAACGACACCGTGCCAGTTGATAAGCGACTTAAATAACATTTTAAAATTGCAAAGGTTACAACGTCTCTCTGCAAAACCACATCAACAACGCCAACAAAGCGCCTTTGTCCCCGCAAACGATGCCGTATTTCTCCACACTTCCCCTGCCAAATCCAATCTCAGCTCCGCCGTAAGAACATCTACGTTGACCGTATACACTCTCTCGGACACATACACATCTACTTATACGTATAACGTTAGATGTAATGTAATTTTGTCCGAGTTGCTTCTTTTTCCAATGAAACAGAAACGCTCCCACTCTGTGAGCTTCAGACACAAACACCGCGCACACACAGAGCACGAAGGCACGAGTTTTCTGTGTTTCTTCTTGAGGATTTCTTGTTTAATGGCTGAATCTGGCTTCAAGAGATGAAGATAACGGGAAACTCGCATTACCCGGCGACATTTCCGGCGAGGAAGACCCTTAAACCCGCTGCAACCTCAGATCTTAAGCCCGCTCGCAGGAAGACCCGGAACCCGAGTTTGATCCGGTTAAGAAAACCCGGGGATCCGGGTCAGAGACGGAGCAGGCCCGAGACCCCGCTTTTGAGGTGGAAGGTTGAAGATAGGGAGAGAAATAGGAAAGTTGAGCCCGAGGAAGTGAAGGTAGCTGCGGGTGGTCGGAAAAATCGTCGCAAACGTAGGAAGGGGACTACCGTAGTTTCGGCCAGGAAGCTTGCTGCTGGACTGTGGCGGTTTCAGTTGCCGGAACACGTCGCTGGTGGTGGCGCCGAGAGTACAGATCGGTTTGGGTTTCAGGTAAGCGAGTAAACCAGAAACTTTGTAGTGTGCATGTTTTTATTTTATTTTATATTTTATATTTTTGAAGATCTGTTGTGTCTTACATGGATTTAAATCAAATGTGGTGGGGTTTGGGCAATAATTTGAAATCTTTGTTTCTGAGTGTATACTGTTGTTGCTTTGTATTGAAGCTTGTAGCTTGACTTGTGAGATTGATACTGATCTTTATAGCTCTGTCATTATCATTTTTATGAGTTTGTGATCGCTCTTGTTGCTTAATTTTGAAGGGTGTTGTGTGGTTGTGCAAAACACAGAAAAAATAAACATCGTTGTGGCTCAAGTTTTATACCTTTTTATCTTGATCATGAGTTTATTATTGCATCTTTAGCCGGGTTTATAAATATTTGATGTTTTATAGAGGTTTCATTACGTGTGACAATTTGTTTAATTTGTAAATTTTCATGTTCAAATACGAAAGCTGGCCATATTCAAACGATTGCATGAACTGTTTTCCAGCTTTTCAAAAGCCGGAAATGAGGGGTTTTCAGATGATTATAAACCACTTGCAAGCATCTTCAGTGCACCGATTTTGTGGTATTGATTCATTATAGTCATTCTAGTTGTTATCCATTGACGGATCTGGCTCTATCGTGGCCAGAAACATGTTGAGATATATTAATTATGTTGAGTGGACATTTAAGTCACCAAAACCCTTTTACACACCAATTTGGAATAGTGGTTTCTGTGATTTTGGTTGTCTGCAAGAAATTTCCATGACACAGAGAATCATGACCAATTCATCAACATCCTCATCAATTGCTATTGGTCCCGCAGTTGCCTTGGATCATTGGAGTGGACTCTAGGTCAACTAAAGAGAACTTAACACTTGTGTGCATGGTTAGACAAACAATAAATGATAAGAAAATATCACCACATTGTGCAGTTTGTGTCGATCAGTGGTTTATTGTAGAAAAACAAATATGTGCATGGTTAAATTCATCAAACATATTCTTATTTATAAACTATCTTTTTATAAAAATAAAAATTACCATCTTACATATTATCAAGTAGCATGGTATAAATAGTAATTATGTTACTTCATATTATACATTTAATCTAATTTGAGAAATAAAATAGTTAATTTTAAAAAAATTTTAATAAAAAAAGTATTTATCATCTCAATTTAATTTTTTAATAAAAGATAATAAAAATTTTCTTGATAATTACTTTTTATCAATAAAACTTTATTATAGCCATCGAGATAGGTTAACTAGTGGAACTACTTCTTTGAGTAGATTTTAAAATTATTTTTACAATTAAAATAATGTAGTTTTTTATCTACAATTAGGACTTGATTGTTTCTTAGTTTAAAATACACTCATATAATAAATTTCTTTTGTAAAAATAAAGTACATTTTGATTTTTTTTTATAAATTATTTAATCAATAAACTAGAAATTTTTTCTATCAAAAAAGCATGTTGTTAGTGATATACGAGTATAAATTTAAGTGATAAAGGAAATTTATCTATGGTCTTTTTGGTTTTTTGTTTTCAATTAGTTGACACATAAGATTGCATAATTTAGCTCAAAATCATAATTATCGTCACACTAAACTTGTTATGGTGTATTGTAATAATCCCCATTAAACAATTTGTCAGTTGCTTTTATAGACATAATACTTTTATTCAATTTATCTAATAAAGAACGATTTGTAATACAATCATTGAAATAACCAAGACAATAGAATCATCAAATTTATCTGTTGAAATAATAAATGAGTGATAAAATTTTGATCAGTCGTGATTAAATTATTTCTTTTTTTTTAATCTTAAAGTGTGTTAATTGATAGAAAATGCTCGTTATGATGCTTTTAGATGTATGATGTCTAATGATCAATTTTTTATAATTATTTTTTATTTAATTATTTATTGGTTGCAAATTAAAGAAAAATTTAAAAATCTCATAACTCAAACTTTCACATACATAATAAGTTTTCTTTGTGGCTCTGGTTAACGTTTCCTTGCATATAAAGAAAAGAAAAATAGGAAAAGAATATTGAGTGAAACCTAAGTGTCTTACCTATATGATAGTGAGTGCAATAACTCTCTTACACATTATTAAACAACTTGATATAGATATTGAGTGTGTTATCCAAAAGACACGTTCAATCCAATTTGAAAAATGAATGGCCAATTTTAAAAAGTTTCTATCACTTAAACCTAATTTCTGCAGAAAAATAAGTTATTAGAATTTTTTTTATCATTAACACTTCATCGTAATTGACTAGTCAAGTTAATTATAGCTACATTTTATTTTGAATGTATTAACACCAATTAATTGATTGTACATCTCAAGTCAAGGGAAGACTAACACTATCATTATCCATCCTCTCTGTATTGTTCTTTTCAAGCAATGTAGAATCACAACCAATTCATCAAAATCGTCATCAATTGCTACTGGTCCTGTAGTTGCCTTGGACCATTAGAGTGGAATCTTAGTTAACTAAAGAGAACATAACACTTAAAGTAAGAAGATAAACAATAAATGATAAAAAATTTAACTATATGATGTCTAATGATCAATTTTTTATAGTTATTTTTTATCTAATTATTTATTAGTTGCAAATTAGAGAAAAATTTAAAAATATCATAACTCAAACTCCCACGTACATAAAAAGACTCTTTGGCTCTGGTTAACGTTTTGTTGCATATAGAGAAGAAAAATAGGAAAAGAATATTGAGTGCAATCTGAATGTCTTATTCATACAATAGTGAGTATATTAACCCTCTTACACGTTGTTAAACAACTTGCTATAAATAGTGAGTGTGTTACCCAAAAAATACGTCCAATCCAATTTAAAAAATGAATTTCTAATTTTAAAAAGTCTTTAATTAAAAAGTTTTTATCATCTCACTTTAATTTCTGTAAAAAAGCAAGTTATTTGAATTTTTTTATTATTCATTATCTTTTATTATTAACACTTTATCGTAATTGGTTAGTCAAGTTAACTATAGCC